>VXCB01000040.1:0-275968 GCA_009613015.1 Mollisiaceae sp. DMI_Dod_QoI | reverse complement strand
TCTTCATCATATCTAGCATTACAGTCCAAGTGAAATTTCGCCCTACCATTCGGTCGTAGTAGTAGATGCTCGCACGTCCCTTTAGCATGATTGAGAACGCGTGCTTGTACTGTGATTCCGGCAGTCCAATCTTACTGCACGTGTCGATGAAGATCCGAATCTTAGTGGTAAAAGAGTCGTACAATTCTCCTCCATATCTCTTCTTATCGGAATAGAGTTTCACTAGATCTGTGATCAATTTGCTTGCTGGGAGATTATCGTCCGGAAAGTCCTCTAGAGCAATAGGTCCAGGACCCTCTCTAGTTGATTTTCCCTGCCCGGCCTGGAAATTCGATGATTCCGGAAATGATGGCGCAACTGGTGCGGTTGGTGCAATTGGCGTATTTGGCGTATTTGACGCGTTTCGCGCGTCTTGCGCAGTTGGCACAAAAGTTGGAATCGTCTTATTGATATTATCGAGAATAGCCTTTTGACGTTCCTCTGATGCTTTCTGTTCTCTTGCTCTTGCCAAAGCATTAGGCTCATTGTCGTCCGATGGGTTCCATCGAGAATAGAAGAACTTTGAGATCTTTAGTTGATCTTCGACCTCTGGTACTGTCCATTCATGGTACTCCTCTTCTCGAGTGAGTAACACCAAGTTCTCTGCAATTCTTCCTCCATTTCTTGGGATCCATACACCATGTTGGCGCAAGTAGTCTCTAAACTCTCGTAGCAATCTGACATTTGCTAGTAGAAACAACTCCCTAGTCCATGTAGCAAAATCCTCCTTGAAGTAATCCCAGAGAATGTAGTCGTTGTACTCTTGTTGCTCGTAGTACTCACGAGTCTCAAGAAGCATTCCATTCACTGTCTCCTCATTGTGATTTTCCTCGTCTTTGATATCTAGGTTCTTTCCCCATTTGTTCTTGTCATAGATGTAGGTGCCCTTGTAGGCTACGTTCGTAGGTTGATTCGTAGGTTGATTCGACATACTGGGGGTAGGAGTAGTCGTAGTCTCCGAAGAGTCGTCGTGGTGTGATCTCGCCATAGCTCTAGTTGCGAAGAGCTAGTGTAGTTGTTGTAGAAAGTCGTAGTTTTGAGTAAGTGATGTAGGTAGTCGTATTTTGAGGAAAGTAGGCAGGAAATCGTATTGTAGAGTTAATGGGTAGCACCCTGGCGCAATCTCCGGCAAGTGGTTAACGGCGGGAGACTATTTAGTCGTAGGCACTCTTGTTCTGCGTGATAGACGCAACTTGTATCAAAGAGTCGAAGGGTAGGAACTCCTCTACTCGATCTTTGGCGCAAGTTCTCGAAAGCTCTATTGCAACACTAGAGTCACGTTTCCGTACGAAGTAAGCTTCGTACAGTCCGTCAGTATCCAGTAGTATTGCGCAACTTCCCTTAGCATAGACGTCGCAAGAAACTTTACGCACTGTAAAAGCTTCGGGTTTCTTTGCGCCGCTACCTCTTTCAGTATTGGTCCTAGCTGTTCTGTGGTTATTAAACCACTGATCAGTGTTGGTATCCACACCAAGGATACCGGATCACATGTGATACGACCCGAAACACCAGAAGTAAGGGTAGGTTTACTTCTATTGTTGATGTCTAAGGAACAAGTCTAGCTAGGGGGGAAAGAGCTTGAGGATATACCTCTTTGCGCTCGCCCACACTAATCCGAATACGGCTAGCCCGTTCGCTTAACTACCCACGTGACTTCCGTCTATGCTGACCTATGCCAACAATAACCTAGTGACCTAGATTTATCATTAAAGCAACGTGCCCAACGTCATCCCCCTGACGCAATCCAGAAGTCCAATACCATCTGGAACTAACTCCTTGGGAAGCTCCGACAAAATACCCAGCGCCAATTCGCTGATACTCCTTATCCAGTATAGTCCCTGTGCTTCCACCCACACCTAGGACACGACTCGGACTGCTTGATAAAAGTAGGCTCCCTGGGACATTTGATGCAATACGTTTTGTGCACAGGACAGTATGGGTTATTATGGACCGGGGTTCCGACGTGAGGTCGACAGTTGCCCTTTCCTTTCCCCTTGAGAGGACAGTGGTGAGTGGTTGCTCTTCCTTTCCCCATGCTCAATACCGTTGATGGTCTGGAAGAATATATGTCGGTATCTGGTATTTAAAGAGACGTCTTCAAGACCGTGTTGACCATATGATGAGTGTTGTGGTTAAGGAGGGACTTACTTCCGACTTTTAGATACTGCTGCGGGTTGAAAAGATCAGTTTATTCAGTCGTCCTTCTATCTGCGGTCGTTTCAGCAAAGCTCAGTAGTGATGTAGATCTGAAGGTCTCACGAGGAAGTGTTCAAATGTGAAGGTTGTATCTGAACACAAGATGGAAAATATTGTGGAAGGGAAGGTTCATGGGCGAGGTTCAGAATACGGGCTTCATTTTGTAGACGTCCCTTCCTCCAGTCATGTCATCCCTGTGAATGAACTTGATATTATTCACAGCAATACGCCATATGTGCAAAATAAAACCTCCTAGGCCACCACATCACAACTCAATCTCATGCCTCATGACTTATTATGCTGCGCAGAAATCAAATGATACAAAGGAAAACCTCTATGCAGAGGCAAGAGAGAGAGACTATGCTCCCAGAACACGATCCAGAAATCCAAACGCGCAAGCAGATAACAGTCTGTAACGACTCATTTCCTGCCACCGACGGTCTTGACCTTCTTGTTAAGAGCTGTCTTATCTTTCTCTGACTGCTTCTTCGCAGCCTCCAACTTCTTGCGCTCCTTATCTTCCTTATCCTTTCTTTCCTTTTCTTTCTTTTGGCGTTCGTTGGCTTCTCGATCGGATCTGCAACTTGGACACTCCTCGTTCTTCATGTACTTCTTGTCTCTGTGCTTCGGGCAGAAAGCCTGATGCTTGCGACAGTAGAACTTTCCATTTGCCAACTGGCCTCGATCACGATTCGGGTGACAAGGACTAGGACCGTGCTCTCCAGGACAGTGGTGCGTGGTACCCACCTTGCCGATTGAATTCCGAGGAGTTAATGTGGGAAGAAGAAATTATGCTGAAGGCTTCGGAGAGGCTGGAGGTCAAGGGTAGATGTATCCTTTTCCCTTTTTTGCGCTTGTCAAGGTTGATAGTTATGATTTACCTGTATTGAGGCACGATTGACGGAAAGGATTTCGGGGAATTGGTAGTGTTCTATTGTTGGATAAGCAAGTATTAATGCGTAATGTGTCAAAGGATTAAAGACCTACACTCGTATCGTAATGCGCAAGTGTTCTTGACAACCGCGGGATTAGGCGCAGCAGATGAAGTTTTGCGCAGCTAATGATCGTCTATTGAGATTAGCTAGGGGGCATTAAGAATGAAGTATTACGCAGATATATGAATTGTTGACTTACAGAAGGATTTGCTCAGTTGCGCTCAAGTGCGCAAATGTTGAGGCTGTCCTGGTTGCGAAGGTCGTACAAAGATAGCACCAGGAAAATAGTCTCGGGACGAGGAATTAGCTTCGGGTCATTGTAGTTACGTTCACTTGGGAACTACTTCATCATCCAATGGCTGAGTTCGCACTGCTCTGCTC
Source organism: Mollisiaceae sp. DMI_Dod_QoI (assembly GCA_009613015.1). NCBI lineage: Eukaryota > Fungi > Ascomycota > Leotiomycetes > Helotiales > Mollisiaceae > Mollisiaceae sp. DMI_Dod_QoI. The sequence continues at coordinate 272,417 of VXCB01000040.1, read as the reverse complement.
TATTCCATTTTCGGTTTCCCCATCAACCTAGTTGACTTCAAGGTCATCGTTGGCTCGGCTTAGGGCTGCATTCAGCTGAGAATCTCAATCAAAGCAAAAAATACTACTCCTTCCAAAGCTATCTATTTGATCTAGACCTTGGTAACTGCTGCGTGTGTATCTTACACAACAATCGCACAACTACGCTTTCCTTAAGATTCTATAACTGAGTAGTAGAACCAATGGTGATATTGTACTTTCAGGGCTATGTATGTCTGCGAAGGAGATTCTTCTTGGGGTATTTCTCTCGACTCGTAGTCATCAACTAGATGTTGGGCATGCTTTAAGCTCTGGCCTCAGATTTATCCCCGGCTCTGCTTCTGGCTCCACTTTCTTGTCCAATCAATTGACTGTGAATTCCTGTCGTAGCTCGACGATCTGCCTGATAAATTGGACAAGTTTTACAAGTATGGAGGATGGAAGAACCAGCAAATGTTTCCCCTCTAGCGAGTCCTCATTTTTTTATATCTATAATGTTGTGTCCTGCATTGAAAATCTTCTGCTTCAGCTCTCCAGTTTCTTCTCCAATAAATTCCTCGAGTGGTAGTTCACATGATCTCTCGCACAGCTCTAGAGCTAAGCAACCTTAAGTCGCTAGGTCTAAGCCAGACATTTGATGATGCTTGAGTTCTTACATAAAAGTAAATGTTGCATAGGAGTGTTGATCATTTTCAAGCCTCGCTTAACCCCTTTAATTTGCGCTCAAGTCCCGCCACGTGACCGTGAATCAACGTTTCCGTCTCATCTCAAGCCGAATACGTCTTTGAGCAAAGCTGAAAATGTGTATGGCATCACAAGTGACTAAAAGATGCGCTCAGTTATGACTGGGCTGGAAGGTCTACAAAAACGCTGCTCTGGTCGCAAATCTTGTTCCCCACTCAACTTTTCGACAACTATTCAAGCCAGACGATCAACACTATTCAGCACAACTTCACGAAGGACTTTTGCATAGTACTGACTCGACTAGTGTAAGTGTAATAAGCTAACTTGAGGATAGACAACATTTCTAACTCGCAGCTTAGGTCATTCTCGAAGGTCAAGCGTGCTCGCCCGTATGTCTCCTTAGGCGACATCATGCTCTAGTCCAAACTTAAACATATCAACTAATCTAATCACAGTAGATTACACTATTGCAATAATTGTCTTATTATAATCTCGTATCTCAATAATAAGTAAGTCAATTTTCCAAATGACAAATGCGATATTCTGTTCAGCGTTTCCAACCCGCGTACTAATTTTCGTTTTAGGGTCATCAGCGACAAAATGCCTAAGCCTATATCTGGCAATACTCATGGATGTCCAGGCAGACACGGACCGGATAGATGCATTTCCGCCTCCACGCCGAAACACGGCCGTACATACTGCAGACAACACCAGACATATTGCAAGGTTGAAACTTGTAAGGAAGCGAAACATCTTAAGGGGGAGCCATGCCCTTCATGCGAGACATTCCGTCAAGCGAAACAAGCTGCCCAGAATGAGAAAGATAGGAAGGATAAGGAAGAGAGAGATCGAAAGGAGAAGGAGAGGCGCCAAAAGGAATCCGAAGACGCCAAGGCCCCTCTAAGCAAGAAGGTCAAGACCAAAGGTGGAAAGAAGGCTTAATGAATCATGGCCTGTTAATCGCTTAGTGTCTTTGCTATTTCCCGGAGGTCGAATTACAGGCGATGAGGCGTTGGACTTTGATATTTGGACATGGATGGTTTTCTTTCTTTGCATGAATGGAGCATAAAGCATGGGTTACTCGGAGATAGTTTTTGGTTTTCTTGGTTCATCTTGAGGAATTATGAGTGTGCAAAAGCGCGGTTTTGTGGGATCCAATTTGGGGTCTCCCGCAAAAATCGCGAGCATACATCAACACTTTTCAAGGAAATAGAATGCATCAATAGTAATCTCTTCAACTTAATTATCTGGAGCAAATGAGAACTCATCTATCTGCCTTTGATAAGTACGCCGAAATGGAGAAGGGGAGGCTGAGTGGAGGGGAGGGTATAATAAGCCCACCTGGCGGAGAGGCTACTCCCAAAGAACTTGAAAAATTCAACTGACATGCACACTATACATGTATCTATTGTTCAAACTAAAACCAGAGGAACGTATGAGAATCAAAATGCATCAAGCAGTAGTGCATGTCTGCTATTTTTCTGAGAGCACAGGACTTATGCGAAGATTACAGGCCATCAGTGGTGGGTAACTCCCTGCGATATTTCAAAACGATTCAAGCCGTCGTTCTGGCAGGCTTGTTTTATTGAGCTAGGAGGCGAACAATTCAAAGGGAACTACATCAAAGGATTATCGCTGCGCTTTGAAGCAGTAAAAGCAAGAACTGGCTTATTCCTGCCTCGATCACGTGGCAAAGCAGTCCGGTGTAAAGGCACGGGACAAAAAGACAGCGAATAACGATTCCGTCCGGAATAGAAAACCTGATAAAGATCGGAACCAAAGCAAGATTGAAGAATTTGAGGTAGACAACGGATGAGGATTCTCAGCCATGAACTTCTGATTATTCCGAGAGATCCAGAAGCATATCTAGTCTAGAGAAACACCTCGAAATTTAACGAAGAAGTCTGCACCCGTGATGAGTATAACAGAATCTTAAGAGGTCTTAAGAAAGTGTGTGCATCTTCCTGAAGTCCGTTCAAACTGCGCAGGACACGAAATTTGAGCTCGATTTTGAGAAGCAAGTAGGACAAGAAGTCCAAAAGGGCGGTACTACTTTTACTCTCGAAAGAATTATGTTGTTCTTCACTGTATTGTACCAGCAGTTACTCGGCTTGCATCCTCTTGCTCTTATCTCGTGAGGCAACCCTTCAAGTGAACTTGAAAGTAGCAATTGCCCCGCACACGGTATATCAGGAAAAAAAAACAAGCGACTTGCTAGAATTGAAATCAAAAATTTCAGCATCAAGGATATGGGCGAGTATCTAGATCAAATCAAATATTAAAGAAGCTGGATTTGCTTCAACTTTTGGAAAGTAGGCGTATTGAGCAGAGATTCTTAGCAGCTGGAGTATTCACTGGACATCAGCTCTCTGTCAACATTTCAGAACAATATACCCATTCAAGTAAAACTATCACCTCACCATATATCCGATATATCATTCATCCGTATGGTGATCTCTTGTACCTTTCTCATGTTGAGTCATCTGTCTTCATATTAGCCTTCTGCGATTGTTCTGACAGGAGCTCCGAAATTATCGCTCACCCTTTGATGCGCTTCACCGTCTGCCACATCACGATATTATTTTCCCTCTCTGCTCTCTTGTCGGCGATACTGATTTACATCTTAGCATGTTCCTCGAGCACACCGCTGAAGAAAGACGACGACTCACATTATCTCAATATCATCATTCATCAGTATCTGTCTCCATGAAGAAACACCTCAGCGACTCATCCCCACCATCATAAGAAAATAGTGAGGTCAGCATCTAGCGGCCAATGGTCCCAAGTCATGCAGAGGTTGTTATCAGGGTGCGACCAGTCATAAGTGTAATGTCTGTGGAGAGCCCGTAACATGCTTACGTGCAGAGCATAATGGGAAGCATTGGAGAACTTGGGCTGCGAGTCGTGAGAATGTTGAGGAAAGGAAAAAAGGAATTTGAAAATGGGAGAGATTTTCAGGTAGGGATTGGGAGGGTGTCGTTATAGGAAGGCACGATGGCTGGCGAGAAAAGTGCAGGAAGTTACGGGAGAAAGTGCATTGGCTCTTGCTCTTCTTGAAAACGGCACTCGCTAGGTATTCGAGAATGAGAAAAACAACTGAGAGCTGGGGTCCCCAATCGGCAGGACTCTCACACATAGAGTTATTGAAAATTGATCTAGGGGAAGAGCGTCCTGACTCCTTAATTTAGAGTGAATGTTCATGCGAAACAAACATCGAAATTACTGACTACGGATGGCTGACTTCAACCGAGACCATGGCTCTGCGAATCATAACGAAATGTGACAGTGAAGAGAACAATCATCTCAATCATGACGTTAAACGGTTTGGATATCAAACTAATAGCTGCAATAGAGCCAACGACTGAATTGGTCTAGCAACAGGCACAGCGGCGTACCGATGCACTTGATGCAGGACCCGTTTGCTATCCCCCAACACCGGTGCTATGCCAAATAACGATCCCACAACTAGCATCTACAATTCCTGAAATGTTTTCCCCACGTATTCCGCACCGCAAATGGCTTGTAATTGAGGCACTGTAAAATCATCTCTCGTCCACGTCCTATTCGCGGCACCCGCACTCCCGCCAAGTCTGTCTCTCTCATTCTTGCCTTTCTCAAGCATGCCAAATCGCAATCCGACTTCAGTCACAGTGACACCTATACTGACGACGATCAGAATGATGATAATCCACGTGATGGTGCTCATTTTATTCTCTGCAATACTGTTGCCAAGCATTTCTGCGAGTTCTAGAAAGACTCTACAGCGTTCATTCAGAACTTTGATACGAGGCGAGATTTCGAGGTACTCGCGGATAGCCTCATAGAGAGGAGATAGGTTTGGCTCCGAATCCCAGAAGAATTTTGGATTGTCAAGGATGTTAGATGCTGAGGAGCGTTAGCAAGGGAGGATTCACATTTGTTCCATGACTCACATAGATTGACATCAACGCGACTCTTGAAGAGTCGCCCTAAGATCTTCACGATCTCCTTCCGAGACATGCCCAGCTCACCAGTCAGAGCTAGATGTTTGGGAACGTGTTGAGCATCTAACATTGTTTGAGACATTTTCTCCTCGAAAAAGCTCAGTTTGGTGCTCTGCGAGATTGCATGGCTCATCGCCAACTTGATTATATGGTCACCACTCCTCAATGTGATCATGTCATTAAAGATTCTGGGCCGGTCCACGAATGGACTGTACTCAAAATGTAGCTCTTCCGTCTCATATTCGTCTTCTTCCACTGGCCTTGATACCAATGAAATCCCTGTTTCGTGTTCCGAAAATGTTAAATCTGCCAGGATATCCTTCTCTTGTCGCTCCGTGAAATTCCAAAAGACGACAACCCCGTATGAGAATACGAACATCTCTGCAAAGGTGGTGGCGTCAGGTGCGATTCGGTTGGGGCTGTCTGGCCTTTGACCTCGGGCTAGTAGCCGCAGGTCTTCTCTCTTCCTCAATCCTTCTTCCACTCTCCGCCTTCTTTCCTCATCACTCTCATTCCGAGGGCTCTCTTCCCCGTCCCTGACTCCATAAGTATCGGTATCCTCAAAATAGCCTTCATGATAATCTCTCCTTTCACTTCTCTCTATCTCCTCATCGAGAACAGCCTTTCCACCAGGGCTTTTCAGCACAGGACTACTCCTTATCCTGAAGCCTTCACTTCCAGGTAACAAGGGCAAATGATAGACTGTATACAGACAGTCATCATAAAGTTTCGTCTTGGCACCGTGTCTTTCCTTCACAAATGCAGCTGTCGCTTTCAGCTTGTATCCCTGCGCCGTGCAATAAGCAGTGACTCTCGCCAGCTTCTCCGCTCGTTTCGCTTTGGGTAATCGCTCTGCATAGCTCTTCCCACGCACCCCACCCCTCTTCTTCAGTATATCCATCTCAGAATCTTTCAACGGTCCCTCCTCACCATCCAGAGGCCGCGTCTGCCCTGCTAGCTCTGTGGCATCATCATCTGAATCTTCCTTCTCATGTTCCGTCTCAGGAATCAGTACCAATTTCTCGCTAACCTTTGTGCTTCGACCCGGTACATTCTGCTGAGCTATTCGCGCTCCAATGTTTGCAGCTGGAGCGATAGGCCGTCGCTGAGCGTTTGCTGGCGCGGGCCGTCGTCCTGGAGGACCGCGTGCCTGTCCTGAAGGTATTTCGGAAGCATATTGGAGGACATTGTCGACAGATATGAAGCGTGTCGGCATGCGTCGTACTGCTCCTGGTCCAGCCGTTCCAGGGCGTTGGATTGTACCTCGGTTTACAGCAGGACGTTCGCGGGAGTCTGTGACCTGCAGATAGCATCAGCATCTCAATTGAGATCATGGATATACCGTGCTTGTTTCTAGATCAAGTATACGAGCTAATCAGAAGGTACTCACTAGGACTGAAGGTCCTCTCTTTCCGGCGGCCGTCGTCGCCATTCTGGATCAAGACACCTAGTGCGAGGAGAAAATAGTTCTCCCCACACACAAATACTCAATCGCTCGAAATCCGACAGCACACTAGGAGTGCTGAATTAATTCACGATTCATAAAGACATGGGATGATAGCAGCTTGGTAGCCGAGGAGCACGCAACGTCATTAGCCCAAAGAAGCTAAAGTTTTGAAGAGGGTACTCTGTATTGCCTTATCGCTTGATAAGAACAAGACATCATCAACTTCATTTCAAGGATTATCTTCAATTCGATACCGTGTCAAACATACTTCCTTATTTAAGTGTGGGAGATATTCGTATTTTTGGTTCATTTTTGTGAGCAGGGTCTATGTCATCGCTCGAGCAAATCTCACCCGCTGGAATGTACCTAGGTACCTTATGAGATAAGCAATGGTTGTACACTCTAGACGGGAAGACTGGAGGTTTGATACATACTGGAATCTGTATGATACGGAGATGGAATAGTACTTACTTTGATTAAGAAGAGAAAGTCATGCCTTCAATTCAATGTTTTGTAATCTGTTTTAACCTTCTTAGCGTGGTTCGGGCTTAAGAATAAGAGATTAAGATAGTTCAAAGCATAGCGCGAATTGGAGAATTGATTATTCCTGCGATCAGCATATTCTGAATTCCGTATCGCCATTCTCTGCTCTAAATGGCTTACCCTCGGCAAAGATGGGAAGATCAATAAAGTAGGTATAGAGTGATGCTGGAGAGCTCTATAAGCGTGACTTTGCTGACAATAGTCACGGCCTTAGTAGTAGACATCTCGGCGTCAATCGAGCGCTGAAGACATAAGTCCAGCTTAAAGACACCTGGAATGGCGTAGCCCTATAAATTGCAGTTGGAGCAAGGTTGTATCTTATAAATCGGCATTGAAGTACAAGCTACCTTTGACCATCGGCTTGATAGAAGGGATGTATTTGCGAGCGGAGTGACAAGTAATGGTTTGGATCGATTGATCACTCGGTATAACCGTAAAAGTGGATCTGATGAGCTATTGGAGTCGGAAATCAAGGACCAGTGGAGATTAACATAGTCAGGTCAGCACGGGAGGGACGTTTGGTTAATATGCATGTTTCGATTACACGAGTCCTCAAGATGATTTATAGATATTTTCATTATTCATTCCTTGTAATCACTCATATCCAACAAAGTAAACATGCAATCGCTGAAGCGCTTCAAATCATCCCCTCTATACAGCATCGAGGTTACTCAGAGGCACATAGCCATCTTCCTCAGTCCTCTTCCTGCCAGTGACTGCTCTCGCAAGATCTGTGGCTTTGCCAACTAGACCTCCCATTCCCCATCCCTTGCCCTTCTTCTTCAATTGTCCCTTCTCTTCCAGTAATGCGTCTTCCATCCATCTTGGACGTTTCCAAAACTTCAACAATAAACTGCTCCCAACTACACTAACGCTGCTGGCAGCCATAGCAGCACCAGCTGCCATGGGATGTAAATGCCATCCAAATGGGAGGAAAACACCCATCGCAAATGGCAGCCCAATAATGTTGTAGCCGCATGCCCAGCTGAGATTCAGCTTGATGCGGTTGAAAATGGACCGCGCAAGTTGAATTGACGCAGGGATGTCCATGAGATCGTTCGGGCGCATGAGCACCACGTCTGCGGCTTCCATGGCGACATCCGTCCCAGAAGCCATAGCAATACCGACATCGGCAGTAGCTAGTGCTGGCGAGTCGTTGATACCATCGCCAACCATCGCAACACATTCTCCCTTTTCTTGGAGACGGCGGATAATGTCTTGCTTTTGGTCAGGGGTCACTCCTGCATGGACGTTCTCGGGAGGAATGCCGACGATACGTGCAACAGCAATAGCTGCTGATCGCTGATCACCAGTCACAATTGAAGTTTTGACGCCCATTCGGTGGAGAGCAGCGATAGCAGCACGGGCGCTATCTTTAACTGTGTCTGCCAAACAAAGATGTCCGGCGAAAGAACCATCAATCGCAATGAAGATGTTAGTGGTCCCCGCCGATGCTGCTTTTGACGAGCCCGCTGCTTTGAGGTTGGCCTCTTCGGAAGCATCAATCGCTTCTTGTGGCACAACGATGTTATTATCCTTCAGGAAGCGAACACTCCCGATCAAGATACGATAACGAGCTCGATCAACGCTTGTAGCGGGCTCAACAAGAGCATCGATACCTTTGCCGACAATAGCCTTGAAATCCCCAACACTGCCGTCGATCGTTCCTTCAATGCCGAGACCAAGCTCTTCTTTGGCCGAGGCTAGAATTGCTTTTCCAATAGGATGCTCACTACCCATCTCTGCAAGTCCAAGAATTGTCCACCAGAGTTTTCGTCGCCATTCATTGTTCTCCCATGTCGCGGTAAGCTTAGAGGTGGCAACGCTCATTTTGCCCAGCGTGAGTGTACCCGTCTTGTCAAGAACAACTTGGGTGATCTTAGTGGCTGTCTCCAGAGCTGCACCGCCCTTGACCAAGATACCGTTTTCTGCACCAACACCAGTTCCAACCATCACAGCTGTTGGGGTAGCAAGACCAAGGGCACAAGGACAGGCAAAGACAATAACTGATATGCAAAGCTTCACGCAAACCATGAATTTGCCACCACTGGCTTCGTCCATGAATATCTTTGGCGGGTTTGTGAGAACATGACTTAAGATCATCCATGTCGTGAAGGTGATGAAGCCGAGGATAAGAATGGTTGGAACGAAATAGCCAGCAATGGTGTCGGCAAGTCGTTGGATTGGTGCGCGTGTAGTCTGTGCATCTTGAACAAGCTTGACGATCTGGCTGAGTTGAGTATCTCTGCCAGCTCTAGTCACGCGGAAATCGACTCGACCAGTACCATTGACTGTGCCTCCAATAAGCAGACTACCTTTTCGCTTCTGAACTGGCATTGCTTCTCCCGTGACCATACTCTCATCCACATAAGTCTCGCCGCGCGTCACAGTTCCATCTGCTGGGATCTTATCGCCAGGTCGAAGGATGACAATATCTCCGACTTGGATGAGCTCAGTAGGAATGACTTTCTCTTCCACTGCGTTGCCTTCTTGCGTAGAGTCGGTTTTGGATTCGTTGCCTGAACCGATGGCTAGCTCCCAACCTTCAGCGGCCTTTTCTGCTGCAATTGGATCTGCGTAGATGGTAGCCATTGATGGTGCAAGAGACATAAGCCGTGACAAAGCCTTGGATGTTTGTCCTTTTGCACGATTCTCCAGGAAGCGTCCGAGAGTGATGAATGTGATGAGCATGCTACTGGTGTCGAAAATAGTGCTGGGTCGGGTATGTGGTGGAGCCAGAATAGATACAATCATGGCTGCTATGCTGAAGAAGAACGCTGCTGATGTACCTAGAACGACTAGCACGTCCATGGTAGGTGAACCATGCTTCAGGGATTTGTATGCAGAAATATAAAAACGCTTGCCAATGCCAAATTGGACAGGTATTGTAAGGATCAAACAGATTATGTCGCCGAGGTAAAGGCCTGGGATAATGCGCAAGCTCCCAAAATCAAGGAATGGGAGCATCATAGGGATGATCATGCTAATCAAGATGACAGGAATAGCGAAGCCTAGGGAGGTCTTGAACGCCCTGCGCCACTCAGTGATCTCCTTGGTTTTCGCCAAAGAATCGAGCTGGGCGTTGTTGTCATCATTATCAGCTACTAAAGCATTGTAGCCTTGTGCCTCAATGAGCTCAACTAATGCACGCAAGCCGGCTACATTGGGCTGATGCGAGATGTTTAATCGAGAAGTTGCCAGGCTAACCGTCGCAGAATTGACTCCCGGCATCGATTTCAACTTATTCTCCAAATCAGTCGCGGAAGCTGCATCGGTAAGGCCAAATATTTTGAATTGCGCCTGAGCAGCGTTTGAGGGTTCCGAGGCGCTGCCCAGTTGAGTAGAGAGAATCTTGGCACCAAAACCTCTGTCCTCGATGATTTCGGCGATTTTCTCTGATGGAAGCTTAATCGGATCGTGAATGATCACAGCCCGCTCTGCCAAAAGACTGATATTGAACTGTACGAGGCCTTCTAAGTCTTTGAAGCCTCCTTCGATAGCAGAAGTGCATGCCCCGCAAGTCATACCTTCTATCGCCACTGTGGTCGTTGCAACCTTCTCTCTTCGTGTGGAGCTCCCTCGTCGTACCTTCAGACTCGCTGGTGTTGAAACGCTGCTTTCCACAATCGTCGCTCCAAATCCGCGGTCCTCGATAATTTCTGCGATCTGCTCTGCCGATAAGATAGAAGCATCGTGTTCCACAACGGCTCTTTCTGAAAGCAATGATATGCTGAAATGTTTAACTCCTGCTACATCCTTGAAGCCGCCTTCTATCGCTGATGTACACGCGCCGCATGTCATTCCTTCGACCGCCAGAGTCGTTGTAGTCGTCGCAGGCAGATCTTCCTCATCTTCATCATCGTCGTATAAGTACCCGCTTCTGTTGAACATAGGGGAGGGAAGATCCGTAGCCAGAACCTCCGCATCGAAACCTCGGTCGTCGATGATCTCTTGTATCTTTTCTGCCGTGATCTTTTGCGGATCGTGAACCACCACTGCCCTCTCCATGACCAAACTCACAGACACATTTCCTACTCCATCGACACCTTTGAACCCAGCCTCCACAGCTGATGTGCAGGCGCCGCAGGTCATACCACCAACCTTCAACGTAGTTGTTGCCATATGCGCAGTCGGTGTGCTCAATAAAGGCCTCGACGCTGTATCTTGGGTTGCAACTCTTAGCTTTGAGGGCGCCATCGTGTTTATTGTTGCTGCGAGCAACTGCTCAGCAGGGAGCTGAGTGTTCTTGAGGATTCTGGATAATATGCGCAGCTGACGGTAAATCCTCTTTCTTACTACATGCCGACAGGTCAGCAAAAAATCAATATTGGCAAAATACGGTAGTTCTCTTTCCGGACTTCAATTGGCCAATACTGACATATGTACAAATTATCTGAGGACAGAAGGCCAGCTTCTGCTGCGGATGATCAATCTTCGTGGTTGGTTTAGGTGGTCTTTGTCATCGGGGGTAGACGGAATCACAGCCACAATCCTGTCGGTCACCGAAACGGGCAGAATTACTCTATAAATGGCAACTTGGCGTGGAACCCTGTGCCATGAAGAGAGAGTCGCGAGAGGAGGAGGTAAGTATACAAGAGAGAGATGTAGGTAGGAGACGGTGATTTAAAAGATTGAGATGTGCGAGTCAAAAGGAAGTCCTCGAGTAGATTATGTACGTACAAAGGCGATGGCGAAGGATATAATTTGACGGGTGGCAGAGCGGGACTCGTGTGTCTCAAAATATCATCACAGGAGCCCCCAGCCTTTTTGCTAGTCAGTGCGTTCGATAGTCTCCTAGATTGTTTAGGAACTTTGATCCTCTTTCAGATGCGGCGGACGAATCCCGGGGATGCGCCCGGTTCCTGAAAGCCCAGGTCTTGCGAGTGGTCAACGCGGCTTTGAGAGAACCCTGCTATCGCGAAGGGACTGATATCATTCTTCCACAGAGGCAAGAGTAAGAGAACTTGTGCGATCCAAGAATGCTTGGCCTCAGAAGCCTGTCATTATCACACTTGGGGCGATCTGATATCATGCTTTCGCTGGTAGTAAGGGATGCAGTGGTTGAGCCACGATCTGAAAACGGCGCTAGTGCCTGTCGGCTAGCTTTGAAGCTCTCCTCCGTATCAGATGGGTATCATACCCTGACACTGAGGACGATTGTTTGATGGTGTTTCAACAACTACAGATCTGCCACATTCAGCCAGTCCGGGAATAAGTCTGACCGCTGCTCTCCGCAGAGATTTGTCCGGTACCACTTGCCATCCAAATCATCGGCAAAGCTTGACGGAGCGTCAAGCTTTCTGGAGACTGCACGGAAGTCCAAACAGGCAGCAAATCAGGTCCCGGCGTCACAATTTCGCAAACAATTCAAGATGGAGCAAATGAAGGCTTTGAACGCTTTGGAGGTTAGTTTAAACATCGTGAAGGCCATTCCCAGTACTAACAAAATTGTCAGCCTTTCCTCGCGCTCACGAAATCAGCCTCGTCACCCCGCGCTGCCGCCGACCTCATCACACGAGCAACCTCCGCACCCAACACCTTCATCTTCGCTGAGCTCCTTCAAGCACCACAAATCCAAGCACTGTCCGAAGCCCCAGATCAAGCTTCCCATCTCACCCTCCTCAAGATCTTCAGCTATGGCACCTATACCGACTACCGCAATACCCCTGACCTTCCCTCTCTCAACGAAGCACAAATCTTGAAACTCCGCCAACTATCCCTCCTAACTCTAGCAAAGAATCAAGCAGATCTATCCTACAAATCTCTTCTCGGACATCTCGGTCTGGAGACTGCGCGAGAACTAGAAGATTTGGTCATTTCAGCTATCTATGCGGGTCTGCTGAACGCAACACTCGATCCCTACCACCAGCTTGTTGCCGTCTCATCTGTTGCACCTCTTCGAGATTTACAGCCAAACTCCATCCCTCAGATGTTGAATACGCTCAACGAGTGGTCTACACGTTGCGTGTCTACGCTTGCGGATCTAGAGCGTCAAATTGCGAGTATCAAGTCCGAGGCTCGACGAAGACATAAAGAAGAAGAGGAGTGGGCTGCACATGTCGAGAAGCTGATCGAGGCAAAGGGCGATAAGAATGAGAAGGGAGAGGATAAGAACAGTGGCGGAGGACTATTAGCTGGTATTGGAAGGAAGTTGGGCGCAGGAGCTGCATCGAAGAGGGGCAGCGGGGGGATGGACGATGACGATGACGAGGCTATGGAGGTGGATGACGATGATGAGGATGGCAAGGGAAAGGGTACAAGGTCTGCTAAGAAGAGAGGCTTTGGACTTTTGGGTTCAGGTAAATAGATGTACCTAGACTTAGTTTATGATTTGATGAGTTCACGAGGAATTACACAAAGCATCGAGGAGCATTTGCATTAAAGACTTCTCTCTCACCTCGAAAGCATTTAAATGGAGTTGCACTTCACATGAGAAATCAGAAGGGTATTGTATTGCCTTTAAAGAAACTAGAACTACAAGTCATCATCTGTTCCTGCTCAGCATTGAGCCTCAGCATTAGAAAAGAAAATATGGACACAAGCCATTTTTAAGTGTCCTGCTCAATATTGAGCGTCAGTATCAGGAAAGAAACTATCAATACAAGTCATCATCGAGGATTTTGCTCCGTCTTGGTATTCCAGATCGCATAACCTTCGTAAACGCCATAATGAGGAGAATGACTCCCTTCAGCACGGCTCTCGGTAGCTGATCCAGCCAAAACGCCGCTATCATTACATATTAATTCAAAGATCTCCATTACGCCATCGTTACCAGCATCCTGTTCAAAGTGGGTAGCCAGGGACAAAGATGAAAATGCAACACAGAGCAGTAGAGGTCAGGATTGCGATAAGAAGAGCCATCGTGGCACGCTTGTGGAGTAACTCGCGGACATACGGTTCGTGAATCTTTGAGAAGCCGAAGAACGAGTACTCGCTGAAGCCAGCCAAGACAATAACCGGGTCGAGAACATACTCGAAACAGGTAAGGCAGTAGCAGCCGAGGGTGAACGGAAGAATGAGCTACAAGTTGATACGTTAGTAGTGGAAACCGGACGGTGAGGAAGGAGACATACATAGAGTCGCTCATGACGCGGTGAGTCCAGGAAGATGAGAACGAAGCCAGCCCAGAATCCACCGAACAGGGAGAGAAGGCCGACAATTAATCTCATTATGATGGAAGGTGGGACGAGGTTGCCGAGAGCTTTGGCTCGAAGGAAACGAGGAAAGGAATCACGCTCCAGTGCTTGGAATACAAAGTCCTTGGCCCCATCGAAGACCTCAGGATCGTCACGACCACGTTGCTCGATAGCAGCAGCGATCTCAGGCATCATGCCGGGTGGAAGGTAAATCTCTCTTTCAGCCTGGGGTAGAAGGTAGGTGTAGAGAATCTTCTCAGCAGAGGCACGAATATCTGCCCGAGAAACGGTGTGTGCAGGGGAGTTGGAGTCCGAGGTCAGAACTTGAGGGCTGCTCATGAAGCTTGGTCGGGGACGGTCATTAGAGCCCTGTCGAACGTTGGACCCGTTACTGCCTGAGGGAGAATGGCCTTGACCCAAACCATTGCCATTGCCATTAGCGCCGTCTTCACGAAGGAATGCTGACATCTGGGCGTCCTTGTTCCTCTCCTTATCTGTCTGCATCATAGATGGGCCTGCTACTCCGTAGTCCAAGTTTCCCAAGTTCTCCAATAGAGCGGATGATCGCTTTGAGCCACTCTTGTCGCCCTCGGGTGTTGCAACCAGGACTGAACGTCGGAGTTCACGAACATAGTGTCTGCAGATAGACGTATGTTGAGCAACATCAAGCCTGCTCCTTGTTAGTATACTGTGATTTGAAATGGAACGCATGAAGCAGATGCTTACCAGAAGTCTAAATAGTCAACCGATCTTTGTTGGTCTCTCATGTAGATGTAGTAGAAGTACAGATCGACTGGAGCCAAGGTTCTTCTCGCCAGGACTTCAAAGAGGGTGGGGAGCCGATTGCGGGTGAGGTCTGGGACCGGTGAAGGACTGCTCGCCATTTCGTCTGGGAGTTCGTCTGCGATTTTGTCTGGTATGTCGACGACGGTGAAGTCAGGCGAAGCTTGACGCGATTGTGGTTCAACGAGAGTAGTCGCAGCGGACGACGAGCGCGGGCTCTGAGGTTGGGAATATGCTCGAAGTTGATTGTGTACTTGAGAATCGATCGCCTGGGATAGTTCACCGCTGCGAAGTTGTTCGTCCGCTTGAAGGTAAGTCGCTTGAGGTTGCTCAGCAGCTTGGGCTTCTTCAGCGTCGCGAGTTTCCTTGCTGAGCTGAGGTTGCTCACTTGCTTGGGGTGGTGAGGTGGCTTCGAGTTTCGCGCTGACTGCGGAGGGTTCTATCGCTTGAGCACTTGTCTCAAGGTGATTGGGGAACTGGAAGTCGAAGAGCTTTAAGGCTGGATCGATGGGAATCTCGAGAGGTAGCGTGTCATCGAAAGGCGCGTCCTCGATGGCGCTTTCGACGTAGTCGTGTTGAGACTCGAAGTCAGAATCGTCTTTGAAGAATTGCTCGAATTGTGAAATGGCATCCGATTCAGGAATCGTTTGAAGGGGAGCCATGTTGTCGGCTTCGGATCGGATTAAAGTGTCACCGCGGTTGTCGCCTGAGGCGTTGATGAGGTTTTTGTTTTGGCTTTTCAAGCTTCGGCAGGGACAGATACGCGAGGCTAAGCCAAAATAGCACTAGTGCAACCACACACGGGCAATTGCGAAAATCAACTTCTAATTTAGAGATCACGACAACGAACTTTCAGCGACAAGTCTCGACACACCACACAGTACGTGAAACTATTCAGATAAATGTATTAACTCTCAAACTTTAAATCTAACATCGTTTAGAGATGTCGTCAAAGACCAAGAAGCCCGCGGGCAAGACCCAAAGATCCGCCATCGCTGATGTTGTTGCGCGCGAGTACACAATCCACCTCCACAAGAGAGTATGTTGCATTGGGGAGATATCTGGATATATCAAGGCTAATGGATATACAGCTTCACGGAGTTACCTTCAAGAAGCGGGCGCCAAAAGCTATTAAGGAGATCAAATCTTTCGCAACTAAGTCAATGGTATGCCCAAACCTGACATTACGCAGCCAGAAGGAGATGAGTCGCTGATAGTTATATTACAGGGCACATCCGATGTTCGTCTCGATCCCCAATTGAACAAGAAGGTCTGGGAGTCTGGTGTGAAGGGTGTTCCATACAGACTGCGTGTCCGAATCTCAAGAAAGCGAAATGACGAAGAAAATGCACGTGAGAAGCTGTACAGCTACGTCCAGGCCGTCAACGTTAAGGATGCGAAGGGATTGCAGACTGCTTTGGTTGAGGAATGAAGTGGGTCTAAGGCGTAAGGGAATGGCTAGATAGCATTGCATACAGATACAGTTGCTCATTCAATGCAATCTTGAAACCTATAAATCGGCAGTGCCGATTCTTGTGTGAAAGCTAGACTACTTGATTGCATTGTATCATGTGTTAATGTGATGTCTACTCCTAAAAGTTTTTGTATCAAAATAATACCTTCAAAAACTCCAAGAAGCCAGCGAATAACTATGATACTCTCTTTGTAAAAGTAACACAAGCTTGCCTCTAATTCAAAAGTACTTTTCGTTAACGTTCCATTGTTTTTCTTTTTGCGTATATTCCCAATCATTATCCTCCTTCTAATTCTCTACTTGTAGCCCATCTCGCTTGAAACTTACCTTCTCACATAATGTAAACTTCAGACTTATAAATCGATAGTGTTGATTCTTGTGCAAAAGCTAGATTACTTGATTGTATTGTGCTGTCTACTACTAAGAATAGTACATGTTGTGCTAAAGCAATGTCTAAAACATACAGACATCACAAACTCTAGAGAGTAGCAAATACCCACAGCACCTTGTAAGAGCAATACAAGCTACCCTTTCCCAAAAGTACTTTTCATGCTCCATAATCTTGCGTATCACCCTCATTATTATCACCCTTGAGCCTCCACTTCCTGCTCATCTCGCCTCAAAGCTGCTTTCCTTCAGTCGTCGATCTCATCTTCCTGCATATCCTCGTCCTCTTTGTTGTCAGGCCCTAAGAGCCAGCCCTTAGGCTTCCGCTTCTTTCCCTTAATGTTGGAGTTACCCTTGCGGCCATCAGGGACGTAATTCTTCATATCTCCATTGGTGACATGATGTTGCCTCCGGAGGTGTTGCTTGAGAAGCTTCTTCGTGGTGAATAAGACGGTTGAATGGCATACATTCTCCAGGGGACAGAGTTGTTCCTCTATGAGACCACTATGGACTTCCTCTCGATGCTTCTTCAAGGCACGTTTTGTGGGATATTGAACGTCAGGCTAGTCAAGACACTTGGGGCAAGCAGTAGCCACGTAATCATGGACATCCGAAACGTGTCCTTTCAAAGTCTCCTCGTTCTTGTAACTCTTATCGCATCCGGATCGTGGACACTTGAAAGCTTTGGCAGTTGACTTACCTGTGCAATTGACCTCGTGGTCAATGACAGCTTCTCGATTCCAAAGGCCCTTTCCGCAGCCCTTTTCGCAGTAGTAAAGGAACGACGTCGGCTTATCTCGACTATTTCCGCAGGGCACGCTCTGTGCCAGGGCTGCTTCGTCATCTCGGGCAAATTGCTTTTGGATCTGGAATATGTTGATTTTACTGAAGAAGTGGACGAAATCATCGCCATTCATTGTGGTGATCTCGGAGAGTTGAACTTCCTGAGTGGGCTCCAAGAATGCCGAGCTGGAGACTGGCGCATATTCTGCTGAGGTATGGGTATCAAGTAGGGCAGAATCGACGCTGTCGATTTCTGCAGCAGGGTCGGAAGGGAGCGCCGCATCGTCATTGCTGTTTACATCTGTATCTCCAGAATGAACGAACACAGCGTCCGCCAGGCTCTGGAGAGCTGCTTCTTGGAGTTCTTTCTGTACCCGGTCATACTCTGCGAGCTGCGGATCCAGCATGTCATCAAGAGCTATTTTATCCTGCTGAGCAGGCACAGTGGCTGCAGATGTAGACGGCTCCGAAAAGTACTTTTGGGTCTCCTCTTTTGGTGTCGGCTTCTGATGACTTTTCTTGCTCATCTTCCCCGCCTGAGAATTGGTCTCATTGGCGGTACGTTGACGGAGTGGTTCAATAGGTGTAGCACTGCCAGTAAGTGGTTGGTCCTTGGCTTCTGTACGCCATTGCTCGTTCTTTTGCTTTTTTATAAGAAGCCCGGCTCTCTTCCTTGCTTTTGAGTCCTTGATGTCCATGTTCTGAGCTTTCATAAACTGATCGATCTCCCAACTCTTGATACGCTCCTGTACCCACTCCGCTGAAGGTCCCTCCTGAGCAAAGACCGGAGCTTTTCGGTCGATACGTTCTTGCTCTGCTCTCAGATTATACATAGAGTCTTCTAGGTCGCCCACATATTCACGTGTGGTTCCTTTGCTATAAGATGCGTTGGTATGGCCAGCAATCATAGCTGTGGTACGGGTTGCAACTCCGCTAATGAACTTCTTGATATAAGCCTGGTCTCTCAGTGCTCCCCTTCTTAATGCTCTCGTGTCAATGCGTTGCTCTAGAATTCCCGCTTTCAGAGCCATCTCCTGCAGTGAGTATCTGACCTGTTCCTGTCCTGCTGGCTTTTGATGAAATATGAATGGAGAGAGTCCTTTCATTTGACCAAATACCGGAGCGTCTGGATCTGTCCACTGAACTGTGCCATCAGCTCGGCGTGCTGTGTGTCGGAGACACTCAACCAACGTTGACCCATGGACTCGACCAAGGCGTAACGCAAAAGCCAGAAGAAGCTTAATCGCACAAGCAGGACTTTGTGAAGTATTGTCAAGAGGATCACAGTGGATTGTCTTGTCATCATTCATCGTGCGCCTGTGAAAATATACTGTCAGTAATGTTGGGTTGTAGAGAGGCCAGAGGGAATCGACGACGTTGATTCGGGCAGTGAGTGACTTACTTGGCTCCTTTTGTGAAGCGTAGCAAGAAAGTACCTCTCAAATTCTGAACGCTTGGTTTGCTTCTATTCGAAGCATCAGCAAGGCATAGAGTGATGTCCTTCCAGCACAAGCACTCAAGGCCCTCATAGAGTTGAGACCGAGTCACATCACCCGATGTAGAGCTGAGAGCACTTTGCAGTACAACACTTGTCACCTTTAGCAGTGTTATATCCCACGAACGTGTCCCATTCGTCAGTGCAAACGTGAACCATCTCTTAGCCATCTCCAGCAGTACCATGAAGCTAACCCATTGCTTCTTGAACCATGTGCCGCGGATAAGCTTCCCCTGGTTCACTAGTTGATCCAGGTGTATCTCAATGCGTGTGACGTGGGATGGAGTGTAGACCTCGAGTAGCTTCTCATGACGGAACTTTAGAAGCT
This sequence comes from Mollisiaceae sp. DMI_Dod_QoI, assembly GCA_009613015.1. NCBI lineage: Eukaryota > Fungi > Ascomycota > Leotiomycetes > Helotiales > Mollisiaceae > Mollisiaceae sp. DMI_Dod_QoI. Next base: position 253,356 of record VXCB01000040.1, on the reverse strand, counting down.
TGATGAGCCTTGCCCAGATGGCTCGAATCACTGAAAGAGAAGCAGCAGGCTTTCCAGCAATCTTCGTCTTGGTATTGCGGACAATGGTATCGAGGTATCGGAATATATCGTCACCTGTTGGACATGTGGCTGGACTGTTTACCAAGAAGGTTAGCCATACTCCGAAAAGTACTTTTGGGTTGCAGAACACTCACTCATGCGAGATGGTCTGGCAAAATGCATCCCACGAAACGATGACTGTCTCATGATTTGTCCGAGTGCCTGGTGCACCATGAGCAAATTGAAGTGTTCGCAGGCTCTTCTTGCTTTCTCGACGATCGACTGCTTGATTGCGAATAATTGCCTGAGCAATACCGTGGCCCAACTTACGCTTCTTCTGAGGCTGCTCCGGCTCCGAGACTTCAAAGTCCGAAGAGTTGAAGTCTGGCGGAAGCTCTGGCTCGTCCATGATGCCTGGAGTTGGCTAGGGCGAATCGACGTCCCCAATTCGCAGCACACACGGCAAACTACTTCTATCAAGCAGTTGTGAGGAGAAGTTAGAATGGTGAGAGAGAAGGAAGAAGAAGGAAAGGATGCAGAGAGACGGTGGCTGGAAGTGAAGGGCACCGCTCGCCTGGGAAGGAGCAGCTACACATGCTTCGTTGAGGGAAAGAGCGGCCACCTCAGCTACCTCAACCCCAACAGAATTAAGAGGAATGCAGTATATTAACCTTGGAGTAACAAGATGGAAGGTATCAATACTCTCGATGTGTTTGATTGAAGCTGTAGCACGTTTTATTTTATAGTAGCAACTGTAAGAAAAGAGTGAGCTGGCCCAAAAGTACTTTTCACATGCCTCCCAAGGCTCCACGTTCGGATGCCGATTGGGAAACTAAGACCCAGATTACGTAGAGTGTATAGCGCTGAAAGATAGATTCTTCTAATAGCGCCGTCTATATATACTTTTATTGAGCAGATAGGTATATAGCTTACAAAGCATTAAAACGGTTAAATATTCTAGTAGACGAATAGAACGCAAACCCCTAAACGCTTCAACTGACTACGAGCAACAAATTTAAATGATAATTAATGCTGTGCTTTATTCTTTTTTCAGTAATCGTTAAGCTAACGTCTTTATTCTCTTATTATAAATGACGCTCCGCTGGCCCTCCGGGCCTCCGGGGGCCACTGCCGTGGAGGCCGTGCTCGCTTCGCTCGAATGATATATATACTAATTTCAAGTGACTTGGAGAGGATTGTAGTAGCTATAGATCGAGATTCATTTCGAGCGCAGCGAGTCCGGGGGTTTGGGGGCTTGCCCCCATGAAAAGATAGCCAGGTGACGCTCTGCTGGCCCTCCAAGGACCTCTCTACAGAGCCCAGTTTTGCTTTCGTTCTACCCTGGGTAAGGACGACGAGGAGGGTGCCAAAGAGAAGCTATACAGCTATGTTCAGGCCGTGAATGTTAAGGATGCCAAGGGATTGCAAACAGCTCTCGTTGAGGAATAGATACTCTTTTTCATGGCATGGTTTGGGTGGAGTTGCTGCATTCTGCTGGTTAGCTCATGAATGAAAAGGTCTACCTGCAACCGAAAGTATATCAATATCTCAAACGCTGCATCAAACTGCAAGATGTGATGGACATTTTTGTGGGGGTGGGAATAAGGCGTGCTAAGAAACTCCTTTAAATGCTCCAAAGAACTCTTTGATGCAAGGTGAATGGAAAGCCCCCAAGTCTACACTAACGTTGATTCCTCATGGGATTGTTCTTATAAGATCTCTTGATCTCTGTTTAGGGGGAAGTTCTGTTAGATGTTTCTGCAGAATGCCTCATGATTACTTGTAAGCTGCATCTTGCAGAATATTAATGGTACGAAGAGAAAGGCACTCAATGGTTTCGCTTTAAGTTGGACATCTTGTGGGGAAATGTCTACGACAATTGAATTTGTAGTCCAAGCGTTCGACAGCTTCCTATGCAATAATCATACAGTGTCCAGTGTCCAGTGTCAAGTACTCCTTTCTCTCTGCCAGTGACAATGCTGCATGAAAGCACCGTCCGACTCAAAGCAAACAGACTCCGTAGTATGCACATTCTCCATGATGATCATTAAACGCCGACAAGTTGACCACACAATCACTCTTCACTCATCATCCACATCGCGATGTCGGCCCAAAACCTTTCGCTTGAACTCTTCTGGATCCTTGTCCCACAGCTCAGCTGCCTCGCCGTTAAGGGGAGAAGCACTACAGATGGAATGAGTAAAATATCCTAAGCGCTGGGAAATTCGGACTTACTTGTTTGGCTCACCAAGCAAGCTTTGCAAGCTCAGCAAGACGGTTTGAATGTTGTATGCAGCAGTCCACTTATCCTTCAAGATATCCAAGCAGATTCTGCCCGAGAAGTCGACGTTGGGGTGGTAGATCGGGGTCTTGAAGAGGACGGTTGGTGGGGCATACGGGTAGTTGGATGGGAAGGCGAACGAGAGCTTGAAGGTAAGACCTTGGTACGGCGTATCGTCCGGTCCCTCAATGGTCGCAGCCCAGGCAAGAAGGTTATCGGCAGCGGATGGGAAAGCAGAGATGCCAGGAGCAGAGGAGGTCATGAGCTGCATCAATTCGGTTTGTAATCTGCTTTTATGTTAGGCACGCGACCACTTTGCGCAGAGCGATAAACGCGACTTACCTCTTGGTAGTGCTCTGAGCATCTGGGCCTCGTCGGGGAGCAAGTTTGGAAGCTTGCGCAGGGCTTAAAGCACCAGGCGCAGAGTTTTGGGTGTCTTCCATGTCGAAGTTGTTCATAGTGCAACAGTTGAGGCCACAGCAACTAGATTACTTAGTCGGACAGGACAATGAAAGACCGTTATTCGTGAGCGAAGAATGTTCTGAAAGCGATTGTGTTCGAGACAAAGCAGGAAGCTATCCTAGATTTTGTAGGTATTTTGGAGGGTCAGCCTTTTGGCTTTGTTTACGGAGCGCTGACCGGTTGCGTTGCCAACAGCGGACAAGGCTGGAGCGCGTCGTGGTTCTGGCCAATTACCGACGCGTTCGACCGCGAGACTTTTGTGACTTCGAAACTCGGTGCAACAATATAATCATCCATTGGATATTGGCTTTCCTGACTTTGCGTTCAGTCGTTTTGAATATGGTGAGTCTCTTCATGATAAATCTTAGTTCTCGCTCCGCAAATGTGCAAGACTTCACAGTAACTTAAAAAACACTAACTCAATGGAACCATTTCAGTCTCAACTCGACCCATTGCCCCGAGACCTTCCCTTCCGGATAATCTCCAAGACAATCGGTAGAGGAGCCTATGCATCGTAAGTCTTAAGACCTTAGACGAGGGAAGTGATTGCTCATATACTCCTTAGAATAAAAAAAGCCATCCCTCCCCATGATACGACTCCGGTCTTTGCTGTCAAATTCATACATAAAGCCTATGCAGTCAAGCATGGCCGTATATCGGCAAAGCAAATTGCTATGGAGGTGTCCCTACATTCCCACATCGGTCAACATCCAAATATCATAGAATGGTTCGCTACGGGAGAAGATCCAGTATGGAAATGGATTGCGATGGAGTATGCACAAGGCGGGGACCTATTCGACAAAATCGAAGCAGATGTGGGGGTTAGTGAAGATATTGCGCATTTCTACTTTACGCAATTAATCAGTGGGGTCAGCTATATGCATGCCAAAGGCGTGGGACATCGGGACATCAAACCGGAGAATATATTGCTGTCAGAACAAGGTAATTTGAAGATTGCAGACTTTGGACTGGCTACACTTTTCGAGTACCAGGGCCAAACGAAACTTAGCACAACGATGTGTGGAAGTCCTCCTTATATTGCTCCGGAAGTCATTTCTTGCTCGAAGAGCACTCAATCAAGAAATGCACCAAAAGCTACGGGTTATGCTGCGAATCTATGCGATATATGGTCATGTGGGGTGGTTCTCTTCGTCTTGTTGGTTGGTAATACGCCTTGGGATGAGCCGACATCACAGAGCTGGGAGTTTGAGGAATATCTAGGGAAGAAGGGTCGAAGCACCGACGACTTATGGCAGAAGCTTCCCAGTACAGTCCTATCATTGCTTCGAGGCATGATGAATGTGGATCCCAAGAAGCGCTTCACATTCAACCACATCAAACAACATCCATGGTATACTCGAAGAAATCCACTTCTTACTCACGATGGCATGATGACAGATCCACTGAGTCTTGCAACGAAAATGCTGGAAGGTCTAAAGATTGACTTCAGCCAACACCCTACCGCCTCGCAAAAGCCACGGCAAAGTCAAGATGCCATGGATCTCGACCACGACGAGCACCCAACTCCATTTTCCTTCACTCAACCTGAGACCCCCATCCACGATGTAATGTTCGACTGGGAACGACCACCGCGAATCAACGCCATGGTACCTTTCAGCGCCAGCCAGCCAACCACCACCCGCGACGGCGGAATCTGCACCATGACCAACGGCTCCGCCGGTCATCCCTTCGAGTCCCTCGCCGATGAACCAAGCATGAGCCAATTCACAGCTGCTCCCTCCGTCCCCTTCAGCTTGACCCAACACGCTCGCCAATTCCGAGACATCGTGCCAAGTTACTCTCTTACTCGATTCTTCTCTCACCTATCTTCAACACTCCTATTACAAATGCTAAGCGATGCACTGCATCAGCTCAATGTCCCCATCCCACCGCTCGCACAGATGCAAGGACGAGATCACGCGGGTTGGATCAAAGTCAAGACTCTTGATGGGAGACATTGTAGTTTGAGTGGAGATATCGTGGTCGATACTTATATTGCAGGCGAAGCGGAATTTCTTGAAGTGAGGTTCGTGAAGGTCAAGGGTGATCCATTGGAGTGGAGACGGTTCTTTAAGAATGTGGTTGTGTTGTGTAAAGATGGTGTTTATGTTCCTGATTCTTAAGCATAGCGATTGGCGTTTAGACAGAAATTGGCATTTGGAGGATCATTGGCGCTAGGATACGAGGATATGTCTTGAGTACTTTGAATGAGAATGGGTAGGTAGTGTACGAAATCACCATTTGGTAATGTCACGAGATTGGATACCAAAATACTTACCTCCATAGGTACAGTACTTGCTTACTGTTCCGGCTCGGCCGATTGTAGTTGGCCCCGGTACGATTATCGCCCGCCACAAATCCGACCCTTGTTTTTTGAGCCCGACCAGTGTCAGCCGTCACGTTTTCATGTCGAGTCGGTATATCTTTACTTCTATCCATCAACGCTACGAGAGGAAAAGGTATAAGACGGCAAGATTCAGTCTCCGCACTCGCCCAGTCGGCATCTTCATTCCCAAACTCTCATTTGCATCCATACTATAAAATAACCAACTTACTACTTAAGATAAGAAGTCTGCACTCTCACTGTTCATTTACACTTATCTATCTATCAATCAATCAATCAATCAATGATAACATTTTAAACTTCCATATCTGCAATTCTCTTATTCTCCAAATATTTCATTTCATTTCATTTCATTTCCTTTCAGAAAGCTAAACTTTAGTTCCCATTCATACATTCAAGCAAAATGACCTCTCCCCTCCCCCTTCCTCTTCCTCTCCCCCTCTCAATCCTCGCCATATCACGCATGGCAATCGGCCTCTCCTGCTTCACCCTCCCCTCATTCACCTGCGCCACATTCCTCTACCCCATCCCCACTGGTTCAAACCTCGCCGTACGTACACTTCACACCTATCCTCTTCTCCTTACTCCCCCCTCCCTCCCCTTCTCACCTCCCCCCCTCCAAAAATCCAAAACACCCAAGTCCTAATAGAAAAATAGGTCCGCATGATCGGCACCAGAGACCTCCTCCTCGGCACTCTCCTCTCCTTCGCAAAGACGCCCGAAGCGAGAAGGGCTGCGGTCATGGCTGGGGTGGCTGTTGATGCTTGTATGTTCTCCTTACTTTATCCCTTTCCCTTTCCCTTTCCCTCCCCTCCGTCCTATTTCTTCCATCCTATCCTTTCCCTTTTTCTTCAACTCCTTACCTCATCCCTTATTTCCTCACCTCAAGTCTCTTAATATATCACGCACATATACACACACGTAAACAAATCATCACCCCTAACCTAACATAAAAAGAAAACAGTAGACGTAGCAGCCTCGCTCATCAGCTGGGCTCGCGGAGAAGTTCCCCCTGAGCCAGCGGTGATATTTGGAGGAGCTTCGGGATTTATGGTTTTAGCTGCGCTGGGGTGGAGGATGGGTGGCTTGGTTTAGTTTAGAGGAGGTTGTTGTTTCTGCTTCTGCTTCTGTTGCTGGGAAGATGTGAGAGAGGTGGGTCAATCACGAGACTTACGAAGATCCGGTTAAAGCACATTCGATTTTAGAATTTGGAGGATAGAAGTTGAAAATATCTTGAATGCGATTTATAGTATGTACTAAGATCGATCGGGATATGCTCCCATCTCAGTCTGAGCAGGAAAAACTCAAAAGGCCAACTCCAAGCCTTATGCAGGCACAATGTAAATATATATACACTCTCGACTATTTTCCATCGTATGAAACACCTCATCCATCGTACGCCACCACTCCGAAAAAAATGTCCGAAATGTGCGAACGAAACTCCGGGGAACATGTCATACAAGCTGTGAACGCTCTTCTTAACACCCGAAAATGACAACGCTGTATATGATGCTATGCAATCAATCAAAATCTGTCTTGACTTTTCCATGAAAGTCGTCGTCGTCTCGTCCATTACTTCGTACTCGTTGATCCAATACCACAAACTAGAATTCGAAACGCCTTTTGCCTCGAGAGCAAAGTCGTCAAAGATATCCACTGGCATAGGTGATACCCGGTGGCTCCAGCAACAATCCACTGTCCGGCCTGGGACTCTGATTGCAACCTCCGTGCTCATGATGTCTCCACTCTCTACCTAGAACTTCGACCCGGCCTCTCCGCTCCTCACCTCCGCTTCCCCACTCGCCACCTCTCCCTCCATCATCACTCCGGAAATGATCCAGATTTGCTTTCATATTACACAACCTCAAATGCCCCTCTCCTACCCACCGATCAATGATCCCGGCAATATGATGAAAGCCTTTCGTATGGCCACCTTGCATCCTAGCTTCGAACCCGCAAAGAATAAAGAGATAGCAATGGATTAACTCATGTAAGAAGGCACTGAGGAGTAAGCGTCGATCATAGCGAGGGTCTTGCAATATAGGCTCTGACAGAACAATAAGAGTCTCGTAACCATCCCGGTCAGCACAGCGACGAAGAGCCGTGGTCCCGATAAGTTCATTCTGGTACCGTTCCTGAGACGACCATTCCCACTGGACTCTCGAGGACAGGACCCCATCAAAGAACAGCGTGTCGGCCGTAGTGAGGATCCCGTCTAGCGCATGATCATCGAGAGGGTCGTCTCGGTTGATGAGCTTCCGGAGGATGCGTTCGTGTTTGCGGTGTGAGGCGGAGGAGAGACGTTTGGATGAAAAGTGGAATTTCTCTACCCTACGGGCGGCTTCCGAGTCGGCGTAGGTTAACGTATTGGAATCGAGGTGACTGGAGAATGGCGTGTCGGACATGATGGAGTTCCCGGAGGGGGTGCGCTCCATCGTTATTCCTGCCATGCCGGTGTGCTCGAGAGGTGCACCCATAGAGAGCGCTGACGTGCTGGGTGAGGGACCCGTCATCGAGACGAGTGAAGAAGACCATTGGTTTTGAGGTTGAGGTTGAGGTTGAGGTTGATTCTGAGATTGAGATTGTCGTGGAGGAGAGGAACGTATATTGTAGTGTGGATGTGTGTGCTCGCTTTGTGGTCGTCGAGACCGAGACTCAGGTCTGCTGCCATGGTGCCGTCGTCTGGAGGAGTTGGGCTTGTTCTCGGGGCTCGTACTCGTGCTCCCTCTGAGAAAAGCAGCCATGAATTAGGAAACAGAAAATGAGTGCAGAAGTAACGTGCGCAACGGCTCAGAATGGTAACGACGACAGATATAGAAAACGATTGTTAGAGAGAGGGTTTGCACTGCAAACGGCTTTGCTCCAGTCTCAAACAAACTACTGTGATTGCTGCAAGCCAATACCGTGATAAGGCGGACGAGTATGCAGGGCTACGAGTTGAAGAAGCATAAAGGTAATATGCGGATATTGATTTGACAACTGGGAGAGATATGGAAGGCCAAGTTTGTTTTTGGGTCGACAGCTGAATCCTAGCCAATGGCAACAAGCTCGAGGCTGACTCTCGCTATCAGTCCTGTATCAGTCCTGTCCGAGAGGCGTTCGGCTACAAGCCTGCCCACGCGGGAGGGATAATGCGAGCTCTGGACGTGCTCTCCTGGTGAAGGGAGGCTCGACGAGGTACCCAAGGGATGACGATGCCATGGCAGAGACGGGCCTAGAAACACAGCAACATGCACGACTGGTGGTTGCATCACCGTGAAAGGATGGAAACATGCGCAGGCAGGGCTCGCAAGGTCACAGCTGGCTCGGACTGCGCGTGCTAGAGAGGGCGAAGGAGAGCTAGTCGGTGAATAGCTGCGGTATCACTGGCGATAGCCATCGCTAGGTCGTTGCCAGTGTGTTGTATCGTCTTTCGTTGGGGTTGGGGGTGGAGACGCAGCGCCAGGGCAGTGGAGGAGGAGGTGGGAGGTGCAGCGACGTCGAGTGTCGAGGGTCGAGGGAACGAAGTCATGCTGAGGTTGCGGTCGTGGTGAACCAGGTGAGGTTCTGCAAGGCGCGGGTGCTGCAAGGATGACACTCGCGACTCGCGAGTGTCCATCCCGGGCCTTCCTTGGCTATCCCTGACTCCCTGGGCCTTCCCTTCCCTCCCCTTCCTGCCCCTCCTGTCCTCCCGGCCTCTCTGATCGTCCCTGCCGCGTGCGCGTTGTGCCACATGAGCGGTGAAAGCACCGCGAGGCGGCCCACTAAACGAGCCCCTAACCCAGAACTGCCCAGAACTGACCACCCACCAGCACCCACCAGCACCCTGACGAGGGATCTCGAAATCGCTCGCCTCGCCATTATGATTGGCATCCAACAACTTCAGACGATCGACCCCTCTGCCACTGCAACGCAACTACTTGCAACTGCTTGCCAGTTGCCACCGAACACCAGGAAGCCCTTGAACGTGTGCGAACCTTGAGGCTGCCGTTAATGCTCGGCGCGGTTATATGACCCACTGCAATCCTCGCTCTCACTGAATTATTCAATGCATCTCAGATGCATCCGCATCCCAATCCCAGGACGGATGCGTGTCCCAAGGCTGCAGCACCGCTGTCAATCTGTATCGCCTTCCGATAGCGCCTAACATCTCCAGATAATCCTGCCCGGGAAAGCTTATCGAATAATCCACGCAGCTGTTACTCTCCATCCCACGTCCAAGTTTCCGTGAGACCCTTTAATGCCGCCTGCCAGCGTGATAAGGCACCATATAAGATCCCAAGATCACCGCAGCAGTTGCCTCAAAAGTCATAGGATATCCATCCTCCATCGGACTTTCACGAGGCCATGTAACTTCCAAATCTGCACAGGTCGGCATAACGGTATCGCAGGGCGATGACGGCTTCGTGTCCTGCCACTTGTCAATCTCCCACCATGGAACTCCGCCCTTTGCCGCCCTTGGTCAACCAAAGCCCAGCGCCGTGGTGAAGGGTTCCTAGTACAAATACAATGGTCATCACTCGCCCTTTGAACTTTCCATTCCGACCCTGGAAACCCAGAAACAGCCTTGGACTATGATCTACTTCGTACTGTACACCAGCCGAGCACACCGAGCATGGCAGCCCAGGCTTCCGAGATCAGAACACAGCAGGATTTTCGACAGCGAGCGTGACACCAAGTCGGACAACCTCGAAGAACTCGCACCGGCATCCAGCAACCTGGTTCTTACGCTGTTCATGCTGTGCTGCTGCTGTATTGTTACTCTCGGGTCCAGAGAGTAGATCGTCTGACCTCATCAAATGTTTCAAATTGAAGGACTGGCTTGTGAGCATGCAAACAAACAACACGGAATTCAGGTTGCCCCTTCTCGCCTCTCTACGGAAACGGCTCTGAGAAATCATTGCGAAAAGTAAAGACACATTGTAACCTTCTATCGCCCTTCAGGATAACCAAGTCCCAGCCCTCGCATCCAACGAACTTCATTTGCATTGGCTTCCAGCGCTCGACCCATGGTTTCTGAATAGGTCTTCTCCTCCCGTTCCCTGTGAAGGTCTTCTGGAGTCTTGTGCTCAACCTTTTCGAAACTGTCCCCCGTGAAACCAGGCTTACTGGAGAAACTCAACAGCCCTATCTTTTCGCCCGTCCACAGGATTAAATCGTCTTCGTTGACAGGCTTCTCTGCGCGCCCGTTGTGCGTATTGGCTAGTTTTATCACGATGTCTCCGGATCCGCTATCCATATACGAGTCTCCGAGGGTCCCAAATATCCCGCGTGGGGCTTCAACGGATCCGTGAGCTATATTCCACCTTCGAGCCTCGGTGAAGCCGTCACGCTCCAACCATTTTAAATTCCCACTTCCATCAGAAACAACTACTCGTGTTCCATGATTTGAGACAGACAGCAATTTTGAGCTTGAAGATGTCTGGCGATTTTTCATGACCGAATTTTGCAGGCTGCCGGCTGAAGAATCGGATGATATCGTGGATAGAATAGGGTTGGCCGATAATCCATACATCTCTAGGGATCCTTTGCTGTTATATTCACCACACGCAATCAATGTCTTTCCTGGACGAGTCTTGGCTTCCCAAACCTGCTCGATTGTAAGCTCGCCTCGTCGCGCAAGGTCTTTCTCCATCGATGCGAATGGATATGGTAACGATGCCATGCTGCATAGCCGAGCCCCCGAATGGATGGTGCCACGCAACTTGGGAAAATATCTGCGATCATAATTTAGAATACTAGGGAAGCGACCAGCGACGTAAATGTCTCCATTGCCATCCCACTCGTCTCCGGAACTGGGGAGATGCAATATACTCAACGGACCGGGATGGTAGAGATGAGCATATTGAGGACTTGGTTCCGGATTGAGCAGGCTTCGGAAGTCTGATGATCCTGAGGTACGAAGAGAGCCGAACGCAGTATCATAAGAATCAATGCGGCTCGAGTCATCAGTGCTCTGTCCAGATCTTCTTGCTCGGGGGTCATGAAGGTAAAGTGACAAATTCGTTCCCACGGTCAATGGGACAGGGTGTTTTGCCTCGGAGAGGGCAGTGATTGAAAATGGAAACGTCTCGTGACTAACGCTGGAAAGAGTTTCAAGATCAATCTCCACGAGACCTTGGATTCATCAGCTGAAAGATCCAATACAAGAGACAAACGAGTGCTGTACAGAGCGATTTCCAGCTTGGAATGGAGGGACTACAAACTCCTGATATTGTTTGCAGCCGCCCCGTGATACATCTCCGAAAAGTCTAGAAGAACAAAGAGTTGGGTCTGCCACAGTGCGCTACGCAAAAAAAGAGATTGCAAGACATACCACTTTGAACAGCAAAGTATGCTCGCTTTCGGGCGCTATCAACACTAACACACTCAGTAACTCCTGTGTTGATCATTTTGGAGCGTTTGCCGGTATCATTTTTAGAACCAGGGTCGACAGATATCAAGCCCGACTTACTCCGAGAGATTATACTCCCTTTCCGACCTTTTGTGCCACTTATATCCCAAACACAGACACTGCCATCATCCAACGGACCCACAACTAATGTTGCATCTGACTCTCCCGCTGGTGTATATATTCCCATGCCACGAATCTCAAGATATTCGTGTTCAGCACTCTCTCGGTTCCGGGGCTGTTGCAGCCAAGACGTAGAGATAGGAGCATTCCTCGCAATGTATTCGTCGTACCATTGGACTGTTTCGTTCGGATAACTTGGATCCCAATTCGCCATTATGCGGATCCTCTCGTTTGATTTGGCCTTGAGATCTCTTGCCTCCTCCCGAGGCTGAACCAGCCTCGAATCTCCCAGGCCATTGCCAGAAGCTAGGGCTCGAGCCAGGTCGCGGAATCGAGGTTCTTGAACATCTTCAGAGGCGATGAGCTCTCTGCGGCGTCGCAGATTTGTAAGAAAGGAGGAATTATTGAAGCACTGCTCCCGCCATAACGTATCGTCTCTCCCGAGGTCCAGGAGCCTTTTGTTGACAAATTGCAGAGTTACGATATCGAGAGGATCCAGAACTAGATGTAGATGTCAGCAATGGGATAAGAGACGAAGAGAGAGACATACAGCGAGCGATTTGGAAGATGATTTCAGATGGTAGAGTATCGAGCTTCGCCATACTTTCTGAATACCTAGGTAGTGATTGTGTTACAGTGGGTTGCTTCGATAAGTGAAGGGAGATAGGCCGCCTTCGGAGTTCGGAGAGGGTGCATGGACGGGCCGCTGCAATGCTCGTGCACAGGTACAGTGAGATCCGGCCCGAGAGTTGGTGGAGGCTATTTTCAGCTCAGACATCACCTAGTCTCAGCATATTTCTTGAACCACTTGCAAACCCTGAGATAGCTAGCTAGGCAGCTCAAGATCATTTGTAGGTTGCTAGATAGATTCGCACATCTCACTTTGTTCGGATTGCTCGACTGTTTGTCTACATGTGTTTGTACAGGCTTCACCAGATCAGCTCACTCCACTGCTACCATCTGCGCGGTCCTGCGAGCCAATATCCAAATGCTTCAAATGATTTCTTTGGATTTACTTTTCTCAAAATCGTTTGTCGCTATTGATCCATGCGAATACTATTCCAAATCGGAACAAGTGACGCGGGGGTTGGAGCGAGGTTCATCTGTGCACAACAGTCTCTAACCTCTTCGCATCCTTCTTCCAAAGCGCAGTCCATCATCAATCTGACTTTTTCGCAAACGGAACCCCAAAGACTAGAAGCCGACATCTATTTGGTCGCTCTATAATCTTTTGAGAGGATATGCAAGACGTGCGGGACGTGCGAGATGTGAGCAGTGCGCTTACAGAGGGCAGGCTGCAAGTCTTTCTCCACGCCAAGAGATTCAACGTGTATCTCTCTCCCCGGCCTCCATCACAGGTACTTCAGACTTGAACAAGCTCGCTTTATTCGCAAGTTGTTACTATCCGTCTTGCTCTTTCCTATCATAGACCTTTCAAGCGGCCTGCTTGCTTGCTGCCGCCTCCCAGTTCCCAAGTGGGAAACCACAACTTGCTCACGCCAACATATATATTTTTTCTGCGCTTAATCCTCTCTCTTTGTTCCCACATCTACAATATCAAAAGCTTTCTACCAGCAAAAGTACATCTGTGTCTCCCCTTCAGGTCGTCCTAGGCCAGCAGTCTCAAAACTGCCTTGCAGCGCTGCTTGCTCGTCCTTGACAAGAGACTCCATCATACAATTTGGATCCAGAGACACCAGAGATACTGCAACAATCTGCCGACTTCGGCTCGCTATTCATATCAGTTCGATATCGAGATGCAGCGTTGGGATTTTAGTAATGCTTGTGCAAGAGGCATGTTTATGTTGTCTTTGACAATTAGACGAGATTTCTGCACCTCTATCCAGGCTACGAGACATTCACTACAAAACAACTACTACAAACCATTGGTCAACTGGTGGCAGCCTATTTCTCGCTTTCGGAACTCCCAAAATCCGCTAAGAACAGCTACTACCGTGATCGAACCGTCCGTTAGAATCTTTCCGCAATCTCCCAACAATTCATACAGTCTTTCCAACCCGTCATTACTGTATGATACGCGGTCAATCTCTTCGAATTACATACTCAAAAGGACTTTTACAGTCAAATATTGAGTTCCGAAATATTGATCTCGTCCTCCTTGAGTTGCTACGATTTCGAGCCCGTAAATCGCGTCTTCGGCACCAACACCGGCTGCCCTGTAGGTCGGAACACATTGCAAGGTATACAATCTACATTAACTAACTTCTTATAGTCCTTCTCAATCTCTAGAGGTCCTGTTCTAGTTACATTTCCCCTCTTGTACTGCGTTTCGTCCTCGATTCTCCCAGGATCCGCTACAAGACGCGTTACACTTTGTATGTCTAAGTCGCGTCCTCCCCCCTTTTGAACACCGAGAACGAACCACATTCTAACATACTAGACTTTACTCAAGGGATACAGTTATCTCATGTAAGCTAGACGCGTCGTACGACTAAAGATGGACGGACTTCCGGTACAAGATGCAACCTTGCAAGGCGATACCGAACGTATCCAAGTTAGTCATTCTACAAAGCTGGATGAAGAATGTTCTTTAGCACAGGACATATCAAACAGATCGGATGGTCTTCCTCAAAGGAAGATTACAAATCCATTTCGTCTCCGACAACTTCAAAGAGCACAGGCATTAGAAAATGACGCGGCTGAAGCCTCGCTGGATGAGAGCGATAATGCAAGCATTGACATCATGTTACAGCCCCCAACAAAGGCTGTCTTCAATGATCTTCAATCTGCCCATTCGTCTATTACATCTCGAATCGGAAGGGCTCGAGGTGGCACAATTGTCTCTCACCCAGCATTGGCACAAGAGATTGCCGGCACATTGCAGGGCCTCGCCTCCTATACATCTGTCAACAGCAAGCCACCCCCACCTTCCACTACAGTTGCAACACCTAAGTCACCTTTTGAGGAGATTGACTTAGGACCGCCCGTTTATCAGCGAAACCTCCGAGAACAGTTCGACATTGAGGACCAAGCTTTTCCAAAGCGTCGCCCCACTGTCTTGTCCAGAGTCTGGAATGGACTGCTGTCTACTCGGCGATCCAGCACTTTACTTCCTGACTCAGGCTCTCAAAATCAAACAGATAACCAGGCAAAACTTGAAGACGATCGTTCGGTATACCGATCTGACCCCACTACCTCGTCTACTGCGTCCTCGTTTCTGCCAAGCCCCCAGGATGGTATGTACCAGAATAAGAACCGAGTAAACCGCCTCCCTCGAGACGGGGTATGCTTACCCAATCTGGAATTCTCGTCATCGCCTAACGTTGCTCCCAGCTCGTGGTTACAAGGTTATCCAAAGGATTCAGGTAGCTCTGCAAATCCGTCTTTGCCACCGGACAGCAGTACGGTTGGGGAAATTTACCGACATTACGAGGCCACTCACCTTTCTCAGGAAGGAAGAGCTGCAAGGTTCAATGATCACGAAAACATTGCTCGTGGCGAGAGCACTTCTGAAGTGGGAGGATCGTCAATTCTTCTACCACAAGAGACTCAACAACTTGCAACCAACACCAATCATGAATCAGCTCAAAGCAATGGCACCTCATATGGAGATTCTCAAGCTTTGTTGGAGGTTGCACAAGACCCGAACCATGTGCAAAACAGTGTTGTCATTCCAACCATTGGCATTGAAACTGTGAATAGTGAGCATGCGCTCTCGGTTGCCGTCTCTACAGTTCCAAGTCTTTCACAAGTGAATTGGAGAAATCGGTATAGTCTAACGCCAGATGGCCGATGGGCCCGAAACGAAAGCCGATCATCGCTCTTTTCCCCAGGTCATAATCGAGGTGGTTCAAATTCTACTATCTCGCGTCTTGAACAGCCCAATGCGAGCCAGTCTTCAATTGAGCCTAGAAGACCGCTAGAGCGAGATATCAGCCAAGAACTACGACGGCTTAGTGCTTACAGTGAAGACAGCATTGAAGAAGCTACATATGAGGGGTGGGAATCCCGTTTTACCCCAGTTACGGATGGACATGGAAACTTCACAGTTCAAAGATCTCTTGATCTATATAGTGCTGATTCTGATTCTGATTCCGACTCCACCATTACTTCCAGGACTGCTCAAGCAGACATTCCTCCACCGCCCGCTCCTCCTTCCCCAGCTTTTTATAACACTAACGTTATTCTTGATGATTGGGTTGGCTCCGACCAGGATATTCGGGTACCAATTAGTCAGCCACCACCTATTCCTGATCGATCTCCAAGACGGCTTCAAAGGACAGATGCAGTAGTTACACCGGCTGCTCGTTCCCAGTCTCGAGACGACGATGACTGGGTAACCATTGGGGATGCAGAAAACAGCAATTGGGAAGGAGAGCTTCAAAATAACATGAATGGCGGCGCTCGTCAGACTGGAAGTAGTATTGCTGACACCTCTGATGCTGGTTCTCTTTCTATGTTCACAGATGCGACGTATGATTCATCCGATAGAATCGCTCAACACCCGGCCCCTGTTGCCGGTCACTCTAACTATCGAATGAGAGACCAGACAGGCAAGACCGCTAAAGGTCCTCCTGTACTTTTACCGGTCTACAATCAATATCGAGTCAACGGATTTCCCGCCAACTCATCTAGACTACGCCCTCCACAACCGGTGTACCAGGATCCGCAGCCACTCCAACGTCGTCATAATCATCCGTTCAGGTCGCCGCCTCCAGAGGTACTCTCGCCAACTCCGCCTTCACGATCGAGGCATTTTCGATCGAGACACCGCAACCAATTTCCGCCAACCACTTCTACCATTACCAGTGATGGAAGTGGAACGACTGCTCATAGGGCGGATGGTCATGGCAGAAGATTAAGACGCTCAAATCATAACATGCGTTTGTCGGAGACTCACGATTGGATGAGAAGTACTGTTTCTTCAAGATCTATGGCCGACCGCCGTGAGTTCCAATCTATGCGGACTATAAACGATGTGCGACCCACCTCCTGGGGCCTTGTTCAAGGTCATGCGAACGGTGGAAGCATGAGAGGATATACTCTTAGAAACGGTCAAATTGTCCCTGAAGGCGATCAGGTGGATGGTATGAGTACCGAACACAGAGCAGATCGTATACAAGGTGGTTATCAAGGTCGAGACCGTCTCCCACCAGGAACTTTCTACAATAATATGCGTTCTGGATTGGCCACTCCAAGACCGGTAAAGCCAAGGCGAGCCGCCCCTGGAGACTTCAGGTACCGGTCCCCATTAGCACCTCCCAGGACTCAGGAGGCACGCTATTTGTACAGTCCTTCAAGGCTACTTGAGCTTGATGATTTTGCCCAACGTGATGGGTTGCGCCGTGCGCGTGAAGTCTCGGCAACGAGTGAAGGCCCCTCACAGCGCTTCATCCACGAAGCACCTGGCTTGTCGCGCTTCGAAGATGAAACTCTCAACCCTCTCCAGGAAGAATTTCTCAATCGACTTTGTTTGGCATTGTGTTCTCTGTTTCCGCCTTTCCTAATCTGTTTTGCAGTGGGCGCCTTCGATGTTTTGATCGAATGGCGTATGAAGGGGAGAGTCCGGCAATTCCGATCAGACTACAAGCGATGGGCCTTCCTCTTGTTTTGTCTCGAATTGGCGATCGTGGTTATCACCGTTGCGGTCGTCACTACTAGGACTCACTAGTACTCGCTACAATACTACCTCGTCCGCGTAAGGGATGACCTCTTACCTCTGTTCTGAAGTGTGGTTTTTTGCTTGCACCGCTTGGGCCGTTGTGTTCATGTTATACTGTAAGGATATGTTGGATGGACTGTAGAGTGGATAAAGCAGCTTTAGCTTTGTTGGAAGTAACAAACGACAGTTTTTGGGTGTTAGTATAGAGATCAAAAGGAGCAAAACACGATCTGTACTGTAAGGCAATAGAAATCATAACTTAATATCCTTTCCATAATTTGAATGTGACACAGCCGATTTGGCACCTGCACTAATACCACAAAGTCTGTAAGCCTTTCGCACAATAATGTTACATTTTTCTGAAAAGTTCAGTACTGACCGATTACGTACTTTGAATAATAATTTAACTTTTGAGGGAAGTATTTTAACTTGATCGTGCTGCTAACTCAGTTCGAAAGGTGTTGGGTGTCCAGGCCAAAACCAGCCATTTGTTTCGATGCCGTAGAGTGTGGCTTGTCAGCCAAGGAAGGCTTGATCTCACGACGCAGTCTCCATTGAATGCATAAGGTTGAGTTATTTCTTGTTCCACTTCAGCTTTGTAGTTGCTTGCTTTTTCATAATGCATCCAAGCACAAAAACACGTGGAAGGTATAGCACATAAATGCACGTATCAGCGTCTACTTGTGACGGGGATTAAAACTCGTGAGCCGAGCTGAACTGAGCTGAGAACAAGCAAGAAAGGGGGACACGCAATGGTGCATGATTGGGGTGTGTGATTGGACGGCGACCCCTGGTTGAAACGACCCCGCTATTTTCGTCATTGCATGATCTACCCCTCTACCGTCTGGTGCGTATCCCACATCCAGGTTTAGCTCCAGCTTTCGACCTCCTATTGTACACTTCATCACGAAGGAAAGAAGCCATCGTCAAAGAATCTTGCGCAGTTGAGGAATCTGTTCTACAGGTATGTTGTTTTCGCGCTTGGTATTTGTTGAGTGGGGTTCATGCTGTGGAGCGATGGGGGATGAGGGGTTTGGAGGGGTAGTTGCGAAGAGGAGTGAAGGGGAGTACATGAGCGCTTAGCTGATTTCTTGATTCTGTAGAATTCGAACGAACGAGTGAGTGAGCAATCAGTGAAATAAGCAAGAAAGCAATCATGAGCGGAAGAGAATACTACGACGACCAGCAAGGTCAAGGCGGATACGGAGGTGGTCGTCAACAAGGAGGGGGAGGATATGGAGGACAAGGCCAAGATGAATACGGAGGAGGCCGTCAGCAAGGTGGAGGTGGTTATGGTGGCCAAGGTCAAGATGACTACGGCTCCAACCAAGGCGGTGGATACGGAGGCCAGCAACAGGGAGGTGGTGGCTACGGCCAACAAGGCGGCTCTTACGGCGATCAACGTCACCACGCCTCAGGAGGTAATCAAGAGAACTATGGAGGTGGAAATATGGCTCAGGGAGGTGGCTATGGAGCAGGAGGTGGATATGGTGGCGGAGACGATGACTTGCAAGGTGCGGCTCAACATGCTGCGCAGCATGCGGGGAGTTCAGGAGATTCAGGCATCTTCTCGAATGTGTTGGGTATGTTGAGTCAGAATAAGCAGAGTATTGGACAGAGTGGGATTAATGAGCAAGGTAAGCTTTCTCTCTTCTCACCCTCTTCCGGGTTTAGGAAATTGTAGATGTAGAGAGGTGAGAAAAGAGAATTCGTACTGATGAACTTAACAGATGCCGTCCAAGCCCACCAAAGCTTCTTCGGTGGAGGAGGTGGTTCGGGCCAACCTGCTAGCTCAGGTAGCATGGGCTCAGCAGCTGCTATGCAGGCACTGAAGATGTTCTCTGGTGGTGGATCCGGTAATTCTCAAGGCGGCAACTCTCAGAATGCATTTGTGGGAATGGCGATGGGACAAGCGGCTAAGTTGTTCGATAGCCAGGCGAGTCAGGGAAATGTGGCTAGTGGTGCGAGTAAGGAGAGTGCGATCCAGCAGGCTGGAGAGATGGCGTTGAAGATGTATATGCAGAGTCAGGGCGGTGGCTCGAGTGGGTTGATGGGGTTGGCGAGTAAGTTCCTTTAGAGCGAGTGAGGGGATAGGGATACGAATTTGGGTGGAGAAATCAACTAGGTGATCGGATGGACAATGGGAGAGATATGGGATTGCGGTGCATGGCTTTTTATGATACGTGAACAAAAGTGGCTTCGTTGAGCTAGAGAAATGCGATGATGTTTTCCACGTACCGTACAGAATCGTATTTCTGCTGCTGTGATATGCTGGTTCAATGTTCGTTTTAGCTTCTTAAGGACTCAAGAGGCAAATGAGCGAAAACTTGTCAGGTAAGGTATGGGTGACTTTCGGTAGTTCTATACTAAGACTTTCATCGTTTTCTTGCACGAGGGACCTATGGTGTCAAAGCTCCACCGCCTTGAAGTCAATTTTCATTAGCTGCAATCACTAAAGACTGGTTGAGTACAAGGGATCGTTTTGAGTGGATATCGAATTATCTATTATCACATCTATACCTATTCTACAGCCCTATCTCTAGCCGTCTATTCCCAACGCCACGCTATGCATGTCAACAGATGGCAAAATGCCCCAATGCTACCCTCCTCGTCAATTTCCATCTCTTCGTAACACCAATATCTTCGCACTCATCGACTCGAAACACTCCCCTTAACAGCCACCCTATCCAGCTCAGCCAACTGCGGCTCCACACTCTGTGCCTGCTCCTGAACACCACTCTCAGGATCAACCACAGCCGTCTTCTCCCTAGTCCCATCATACCCCTGCAACGTCTTATGCTCCTGTGTCAAACTATAACCCTTAGTCCATAAACTCGCCACCAACCCCACCGCACTCAACGCCGTCAACACAATCCAAATACTCTGCAAAGAATCACTATACGCCTTCACCAACTGCGTCTTCTCGACCCCCTCACCCATGCCCTGAATAATACCCACCAGCGCCGTCGCATCCTTACTATACTGCGCCGCCAACGGCTTCAAAAGCGGATACCGCATCAATTTCTGCTTGATCTGATTCTGGAACACGACGCCTCCGATGGCAACACCAAGCGATTGCCCGAACACGCGGATGAAGGAGTAGAATGCGGCCGCGTGCCCAGCGTCTTGTGGGCGTCCGGCGGCTTGCACCGCGAGCGCCATGGCGGGGAAGAGCATGCCGGTGCCGATCGAGACGCTGATGTTGAGGAAGACCCAGGCGGGGATGGAGGAGTGTGGGTCTAGGAGGATAAGTAGACCGGAGCCGAGAGTGGTCATGGTCCAGCCGATCCAGATGGCCCAGCGGTAGCGGCCAGTTGCGGCGCAGACGATGCCGACTATGATGGACATTGCTGTTTCTTTTGTTAGTTTGTGTCTTGTATAGAGAGGAGGGGAGGGGAGGGACGTACGAGCTACGAAACTCGTCTCGGGAAGAATTGCTACGCCGGAGATGATAGGCGTGTAGCCCTTTACGGCTTCGTAATAGAGTGGGAGGAAATAGAGGAGACACCAGAGGACGATGCCGTGTAGGATGGTCTCGAGATATGTGATCATCATGGTAGGGTTGTTGAAGATGCTGAAGCGGATGATGGGCTCGATGTTCGAGCCGGGTAGGAGAGCGCCTTCGGAGTCGAATGCGTGGTGAGAGAGGTGTCGCTCGTAGAAGGCGAAGCCGACAATACCTGCTACGCCGATGAGGAGAGGTACGAGCGTATGCCAGCTTGACCACGAGTACATAACACCGCCTGGTCATTGTTAGATATGCTCTTTGTAAGTGGGAGAAGGAGGAGTTACCCCATGTCATCGGCACGAGGAACGAGACAGTAGCAGCTGTGAAGATCACAGAGCCAATCCAGTCGAATTGCTTAACCTTGTCGATTATCTTTCCAGGAGTCTTGTTGATGCTCAAGAAAAATATGAGGGCAATAGCTCCCAAACCGATGATAGGGAGATTGATCCAGAAGATCCATCTCCACGAGACATTTTGTGCGAAAGCCCCACCCATTAGAGGTCCAGTCACGGAGCCGATTGCCCACATGCTTCCTAGATAACCGAACCAAGCTAGAGAATGTCAGTATAAAGTTCAAATAATGAAGTTCGTGGAAACTCACCTCCTCGAACAGCCAAAGGCACTAAATCCGTGACGAGAATCTCGCCCAAAGTCAAGATCCCACCGCCGCCAATACCCTGAATTGAACGTCCGACGAGCATCATTGTCATGTTATGAGCAACAGCCGCGACGATAGACCCAACAGCGAAGAAGACCGCTGAAGTGAGTAACAACTATATATCAAATCAGCCTCGTTTCTCGTTTCTTCTAAGTTTCTTTGTCGGAGGGGTACTGACCTCCTTCCTACCAAAAACATGGCTCAACCCCGCAATCACAGGCTGGAAAACAGCAGAGGTGACAAGGAAAGAAGTCCCGGCCCAGAAAGCTTCGATGGCTGTTCCTTTTAATTTCTCGGTAATAATTGGGAGGGCTATGCTGAGGGATGTGGCGTCTAGTGCTGCAGCGAGGGTGACGATACAGATGGAGAGGAAGGCAAGGATGAAGCCTCTTGTGGGTTTGAAGACAGGAGGTACTGCTTCGAGAGGTGGAAGGTCTGCTGTTAGGTTGGGACTGGGGTTGGGGATGGAGGAGGAAAGACTGCTTGTATCGTCTTGGGTGGATGGCTTTTCTGCCATGATTGCCTCGCTGCCGGGTACAGCCATGAGAAAATTGATAGCTGAAGTGTCGATATACAGAAGTCCAGTTAAGTCCTTTTCAGAACTGGAAGAGAAAATATATCTCTGTTGCAAAGAACCAGGAAGCGGCAAAGAGAAGAAGCTCTTGAATAACTTGATGAAATTCACAATGCAACAAGAATACAACGCTAGAAAGAGCGATATAGTTATACAGAAGAGGAGTATTTTCAAAAATAAGAAAGCAAAGATGTCATTGAAGCCCCATTATCAATCCCCAACAACAGAGTTCCTCCGTACACCGTGTTCTGCCTCCACGTCCCAGCACCGGAGCGTAAAATACGCAATAAGCCCATCTTCGGCCCATGACTGTTTCCCGCTCATTTAGGAGAGTGCGAAGGCTCCACTCCACGCCAGCTTTGTCTCAAGCACAAAGACAACTGTGTGAAGGCCGGCGAGGAATTTGTCCCTTTTCACCGTCGCGGTGCAACAACTATCCGAGAGTATTGCATCCAATCACAGGCCTTAGATGCTTAACTAAGCAGCACCGGCCGGCCGGTGTAAAATTGGCCCGACTCCAACGTGCCGGACTTTCTCAGATTGCGAGAATGCGAGGCTGCAAGGCTGTCTCCAATTTTCCGCGTCACTTCACATCCCAGCTTTCAGCCTGCACACGGGACGACGACATCAACACACCAATGTCCGAATTCGGCCTCTCCCACCATCATGCCGACCATTCAATTCCCCCTCTTCGGCAGGCAGATCTGGGTTCCTGCCATTGAAGACTTAGCCGTTCCTGCAGTGTCGAGTCTGATTATTTTTCTGGCGTACACGAGCCAGTATCTGTTTTACTATATTGAGCCCGGACCACTGAGTAAGAGCGAGGCATTGTGGTTCAATGCGTTTGTGGGGTGTATCTGGTGGTGCTATGATAGGGCGTGTACCGTCGATCCCGGGGAGAGAGGGTGGGTTCGACGATTCAGTGAGGCTGAGGAGGGGGAAGATGGAGAAGTGAAGCTGCAGAAGGGTATGCGATGGTGCAAGAAGTGCGAAGCAGTGAAACCTCCACGGGCACATCATTGCAAGAAATGCGGACGGTATGTTCCTCTCCAAACTCACAATTCATATTACTCTACATCGAGTACTAACAATCAACAGCTGCATCCCTAAAATGGACCACCACTGCCCTTGGACTACCAACTGCGTCTCCCACACCACCTTTCCTCACTTCCTCCGCTTCGTCCTCTATTCCGTCCTCTCAATGTCCATCCTAGCCTACCACCTCTTCACCCGCCTCTCTTCCCTCTGGTTCTCACGCTCCCTCCCCTCCTACCTCGGCCCTCCCGTCTGGGCTCTCGTCCACCTCTTCCTCCTCAGCGCCATCAACGCCTTCACCCTCTTCGCGCTCTCCATCCTCCTATCCCGCGCCATCTACAGCCTCATCACCAACACTACCATGATCGAGTCCTGGGAAATCGAGCGCCACGAAGCACTCATCGAACGCAGCCGCAAATCCGGAGGATGGGTATACGCCAATGGTGGCCAGAAAGTGAGGGTCAAGAGGCAGGAGTTCCCGTATGATATCGGCGTGTGGAAGAATTTGGTCCAGGCGTTTGGCACGAGGAATGTGTTGCTTTGGGTGTTGCCGTTTGGAGGCGCGCCCGGGGTCGAGAGTGCGGGGAGCTGGGAGGAGAATGGGTTTGAGGATGAGGAGATGGTGTGGCCGCCGCTGGATCCGGATAAGATGCCGAGAGCACGGAGGCAGGATGATGTGCAGGAGGAGAGGGAGTATGGGACTGTGGAGGAAGAGAAGGAGGCGTTTAGACGGAGGCAGCAGGTTGATTATAAGAGGTGGGTTAAGAGGGAGTTTTTGGATGGGGAAGAGGGGGAGGGGGAAGGTGAGGAGAGTGGTGAGGATGAGTATCAGAGCGAGTATGAGGAGGGGATTGATGGCGAACCGGGCTGGACGAACTCGGATGGTGACCGGTTGAGGGATTATGGTGTGGATGAGGAGGCGGAGATAATAGCTGATGATGATGATATACCCTTGGGAGAATTGCTACGAAGAAGAAAAGCTAGAGTGAATGATGATGACTAAATGAAGCTTATGACGCTCAGACATCTATAAACTCCATCTTCAAGTGAGAATGTTCCATCCCCAAGCTACTGAGGTTCTTGAAACGCAGTAGATTCAATGTTCGTATAACAAATAGACTTTTCAAATCCTGAATAGGGTGAAAAGGCAATCTTAGCTAATAAAGTGTTCGAGTTCTATAGGTATAAGAGAGGTAGGGGTAGGGGCCCCACCGCCCTATACAAGAACCGGCAGTTTTACTAGATTGGTGAAAAGGGACAAACCAATAAGCTAGTAGCTCAGTGTCTGAAATGACATTGACAATTCTCAATTGATTAACAATGCCCATGAACCTCGGTCTTTCCATCCCACCTAAACATGATTCAAGAGTTGATTGACATGTAAGACGTGATCTGTTTCTCATTCTCTCCTCATGCTCAACCTGAGAACGAGATCCATAAAAACTCCGAGTTTTATACTACAAAAAGTGGTTGAAACCCCTTTAACCCATAACCCTCCTATGTTCAAGGTTTCCCCTCCAGAAGAAGTAAACGCCGGGGATCTAAAAAATTCGTACAAGAAAGATTACCAGTTTGTCTTCCCAACGTATGTCAACCAATCGAGCCCTTAGGTAGCTCCAACCCAAGCCCTCCTCACTTGGGGATAACTCTCATTACCACCCTCCCCATCCCATCAATCACCTAGACGAAATAAACCGTCGCGCAAACAACCGCAATCATAACCCAATACCCACTCATCTCCACCACTCCTCTCATCGCCGCATTCGCATCCTCCGTGCCTCCAGCCGCCGTCGTCCCATTCGGCAGCGTCCCATTCAACACGATCGTACTCGTGCCATTAACATCCGCCACTGTAACCAGACTCTGATTCAAATTCGCATACGTCCCATCCCCAATAATAGAATCCAAGAACGTCGTATTGCCATTATCATCACAGCCGCACTCGGAATAGGCGGCGCAGAGACAGGTTACTGGTTTTGTCTGATTGACGCCTTGATCGCTGCTCTGACGGATCGAGATTTCGAATCCCAGATCTCGCCGTGTGCTGGTGCTGTTGGCGGTGCGGTTGTGGAAGGTGTAGGGATGGCCGTAGGGGTATGAATATGCGCCGTAAAGCCAGAGACCGGGATAGAATGACAAGAGGCCTACGCCGAGGAAGATGGGGGCAATTCCTAGCGGGGACCTGAATCCAGATGTATACGGTGAGGTTGCGCCGCCCCCGTAGTATCGTCCTCCGCCGTAGTTGGGCGTTACGCCTGAACCGGTCTTGGTTGAGCCTCCGGCGTTGGAGGACGAGGAGCCTTTTCCGGAGGAACTGCCAGAACTAGATTTTTTGTTAGAAGAGGTTTTGGAATGACTGCTGCTGCTGCTGCTGCTGCTGATGAAACCTCTGAGTCCACCGAAAGAGAATCTTCGCTTTCGCTTGCGGAACTGTGAGGTAAAGGTAGCTGATGTGCTTCCATCATCTACGCTTGCTGCGTGAGGATTGCTCTTTGTGCCAGCTGCACCCGGAGAGTTTCCTTGCGACGAAGTACTACTTCTAACTCCAACGCCTTCATCTTTATGTCCACTTCCACTTCCTGTCGTATTCTCACTCTCAACTTCACTCCGACACGACTCTGAACCTCCCCTCGAAAATGAGGAAGAAGAAACATACCCAGAAGAACTCGACCCTCCTTTCCCTCCTCCCCCGCCCTTCCCACCACCTCCTCCACCACCTTTTCTCTTCCACAAATCACTTATATCCGCCTCCGCAATAGCATTCGCGCCCGGATTCCTCCTATCGAGCGCCTCAGCTTGCTCGCGCGTCAAGAGTTGAATATTCGCGGTTCCATCCTGTACCGGTTGCGGATGCGACAACACGGATATCGATTGGCAAAATAGCAGTAGCGTGACTGCGAACGTATTTATCGAAACCCACATCTCGATCTTCTCCTCTTCTTTCAAATCAAAAGATGATAAGAGAGGTAAACGCAATAATTGGTGACGCGAGGGAAGATAGAGAAAGAGAGCGTTGTGTTGTGTTGTGTAACGAGTTTCAGAAACGCCCCTTTGGTCGTGGCTCCTACCATGATCCTTCAGCTAAGCTTAAGCTTATATAAAGGCCGTTTGCCTTGACCGCCTTGCCGGATCGCATGCATTGGATATCATCATTGATTGCCTCACGGTGCGCCTACAGGTGCCAAGCCCGAGCTATTAACCATCGCTCGGTCAATCACCAGGCGATGATTACAAGCACAACTTTCTGGGTGCAAATATTAAAATCAAACGGTTCTCTCAGCAGAGCCAGTGTGCTAATGACACGGCGCAGTTCTCATTTCGCGCGCAACCGAATAAGGGTTCCTTGCAATATCAACCCATCATGAGCTTGGATTGGAGACGGGTTAGGATGGAAAGGGGATGGGTTGAGGCGGAGTAGCGCCTTGGGCGTTCGAAGGCTGAGGTACCCTGGCGACGTCATTGATTGATTATCGTTAACATTTATCTGATCCTCGCTTTCCGGTCCGTACGGTTGCAGGGAGGGAATTGGAATTTCATATTTCCGCCGCGAATCACATACGACGACTGCATCAGAACTCTAAATCGTGATCTGAAATGATTTGAGTTGCGAAAGTGGCGAGGTGCGCGTTTCTCGGTGCGAGGTCCGAGATTCTAGAAGGCTTTTGGAAGGTCTGAATTGAGCTGGAGCTGGAGAGAGCCCGCAGAGAGAAGAAACGGTTTGGCATTGGGTTGGGCGATTTACGGTCGTAAGACGGGTTTATTAAAATGCAGTTCATCTGAGATGTCAAGCCTCCCTCACAGCCTTGATTTTGTGGGGACGTCAGGCGCGGGGTACATGGATAGGTACTTAGGAAGGCAGGTAGTAATTGATGGGCGGATTCACGTGGTGGTTTTGATGGAGCTAGGTACCTAGGTACTCAGCTAAGTAGATGGCGAACTGAGGCGGTGATGGAAGGCGTACCGGAAGGCGGAAGGTGGAAGGAATGGAAGTAGAATTATCTAAAGCGCCTTTGGCATTGGGGCTTATTGCTTGATTGTGGGGATTCTCGTGGGAAGCCCTTCGAGAATGGACGTGGAATGTTCTAAAGCGCCCTGAAAATTGGGACCTACCTCTTCACGTGGACTCAATGTGGGGAGTCCAGCTACCTAGAAGCCTGTAAAGAACGAACCTAGAATAACCTTATGACGAATTCTTGGGGCCATAGTGAGGCTCCAAGAGTAGTCTGGCTTGGATTAGCTTAGAGAAAATGCCTTGAATATAGATCACCAGAACAGATGTGACACCTGACTAGAACTCGTGACATGATCTAGAACATTTCCAAAACTGAAAGAGAACGAGGAAATATTCTGTCATTCATCACAATCTGAATCGTCGCAATGAAAAGCATGGCACTGTAAATTGTTGTGCCTATATCATGGAAGCGGTGTTGTCCGATTTAAATGCCCAATGTTAACAACAAGCATGATCTTGACAATGATGTTATAGACTCTTGTGATAGGTGGTAGATCTGAAAGAGTCTTTGAACACAGAATGTATGACTCTGAAAGATATAGAGGGGAAAATATAAGTAAACTCTTTGCCTACTAATATCGGCGGCCAGTTGCATTCAAGTCTCATTCGGGGATATCTTGAATGTTGAGAAGAAATTCCAGGACGTGAGAAACTTTATATACCCACCTATCTGACAATACTTACCAGAAATACTTACCGCTTTTTGAGATAGATTCGCAGAGTTGTGAGAAATTTGGGATGAAATTTCATTATTTGCTTGCAAAGGCAAAACTAAAATGATCAACTCTATTCGCCGCCAGAAAGTATTCATTTTTTTGATATCATCTCATCATAACCATGAATGTCATGCATCACCTCTAAGCTAACTCCTTCTCCAAAACAGCAGGAGCTGTGATAGTCTTGCCATGAAGCTTCTCGAGTCCTTCTCCGCCCTGTCATCATGTTAGCCGCTGCATCTCAGTTCTGTAGAAGGGAAACATACGTAGCTAATTAAAGGAGAAACCTCAACGCCAGTTGCATCATCCTCACTGACCACAATAGCACCAGCAGCCTTGACCCATCGCTCTCCTTGGTGCATGATGTCCCTCTTGCTGGTGTCTGGATCATCTTCGCCAGTACCCTTAGCATTCTTCAGCGGAGAAAATTCATCTTCACGCTTCACTTCCATACAAGCGAATTGCTTGAGCTCCAGCATTGGGAAACAATCGAAGACAAACTGCTCGAGCTTGATACCATTAGGCTTCTCAGGCTTGACAGTAGTTCCCTTGTCAGTATCGACATATGGGATCTTCTTGCGAGCAACATGGTGAGGAAGCTTGTGAGCCCATTCTGGGATGGACTCCAAGAATCGGAAAGAGTAGTAGTGATTGACGATGTTCGCAGCTCTGAACTTGAGGACATCTGGTTGCTTAGGGTCTTTGGCCTCAGCAGTCTCTTTGTCGATCTCAGAGTACTCGACAACGTCTGGCTTGTTATTCTTGAGCAGAATGAGACCAACGGATTCTGTAGCATTGCGCTTTCGAACCACTTTGGTGGCAATGTCGACATCCTTAGATGCTGCGAAGCCAATGAAGACTGGGTCTGCGACCTTGACCAAGCAGTTGTCCACACAATAGGCGTGGATGTGTTGAATGCCACGTTTTCGCATATCTTCCATAACATTGGATGTGACCAAAGCCTGGTAGATTCCTCCATTTCCATCAGGAGCCACAGCAACCTTGCCCTTGGTCTCCAACAGAATCTTGCCATCATTCGAGATACAAGGAAGAACACCCTGCTCAAAGATCATAACATTCTCCTTTTGCAATCCAAAGTAGTTGTTCTCCTGGAAATATTGCTCCGTTGGTCCTCTTGTGGGTCCACTCGTCATGACATACCAGGGAACCACAACTGTCTTGTCTCCTCCAGCCTTCTTTTGTGCCAACAGCTCGACTTTTCGAATTCTCTCTGCTTGAATCTGGAAAAGAGACTTCTTCGAAGGTAGGCCGATGTCGAAACATCCCTTGGGAGCTGAACTTCCTAATCGTGTACCCTGGCCACCAGCCATAAGCACCACACCGACTTTGTTCTCCGCAATCAGGTCGAGACCCGATTGATACCACTTCTCGATATCTTTTGGATTTGAATCGAGAATACTGGCCGTCGCAGAAGCTGGGAGTGGCTCGAGGCCTGTTTCTTTGTCCGCATCTTGGGTCTTGGGAGGGTTAAGAGCTCGGTCGGTGATCTTGTTGATGTGTTCTGGGTCGAAACTAGAGAGTTGTTCGTAAAGGGAAGCTTTTTCTGGGACGCTAAGCTCATCGTAAAATGCAAAAACTTGTTCTTGCCCCGCCTTTTCGTACTTTTCCTTCAGCTCTTGGAGCTCGTTGGCGCTGGGCTCCTTTGGCGGGGCAGCTTCTGTGCTCCCCCCACCAAGGTGCAGCTGTGATAGAGCGCTCTTTACGGCTTGCATGTTGGACGACTGGGTTTGGTTGTTAATGTAGAGGAATGATCTGGAGGTTTTGGAATAATTGATCGGATTCTGGGAGTAGTGTCGACTTTATAAGGCGTTGTGTTGCCAGCTGGTGAGCTTATTATAGCTTTCAGCCCCGCCAAATAAGCAATGAATGTCAATATGCGAACCTTGCTCGCTAGACAACGAAGCCACCTCCATTTTCCTGCCCAAAGCGATATCGTGCTGACCTCGAATTACGAGCACGAACCATACCACATGTTTCCTTGACGTTCTTCGAGAGGCTTCGAACCAGCGCAGAGGAGTAATTCAGCCTGTTACTGAGCGGCATTTGCAGAGGCAATGTCCACGTTGTTGCTATGCCCTGCGTCTGCGAGCTAACCCCACACTCTTCTTAGGCAGCTCAACCGAGAAGACGAGAGGCTACCATCATCAAAATGGATATAAAAGATGAAGAACTCGAGGAAGCGATCCTTGTATCTGCAGATGCAGAACCGGCTCCCCCAAGCTTCAGGGGCAGATTAAACATGGCCAACTTCGCATTCTCCCCCAAGCTAAAAATCAAGTCTGAATCTCTATCTCCATCACGTCGAAGTCCTCGCATATCACTTCCAGACACCAATCAGAAATCTCCTTTATCAAAATCGAAGCGAAAGTCTAGCACGCATCTTACACCGTCACCATCTCCGAAGAAAAAAGCTCGATCGCCATCTGGGTACGCTCCTCCAGAAGTCTACGCCCACCTTCCCGAACTTCAAGACGTGCTCGCGCCGAATCTGATCTGCGTATTTATTGGTCTGAATCCTGGAATTGCAACGGCAACACAGGGACACGCATATGCACATCCGTCAAATCTCTTCTGGAAGCTATTGCACAGCAGCGGGTGCACGACTCGCCGATGTGCACCAGAAGAAGATGGAGATTTGCCACGATTGTTTAGCTTAGGCAATACAAACATCGTAGCTCGACCTACAAGGAATGGTTCGGAATTAAGCAAGGGGGAGATGGATGCCAGCGTTCATATTCTTGAAGAGAAGATTCGGAAATACAAACCGGAAGCGGTTTGTATTGTGGGAAAGAGTATTTGGGAGAGTATATGGAGAGTCAAACACGGGAGGAAGATAAAGAAAGAGGAGTTCAGATATGGGTGGCAGGACGAGGAGGACAATATGGGAAATACTGATGATGGGGAGAAGTGGGAGGGAGCAAAGGTCTTTGTAGCATGCAGTACGAGTGGACTTGCTGCTTCATTACTACCTGCGGAGAAGGAGAAGATCTGGAGAGAATTGGGTGTATGGGTGGAGCAGAGGAGGAATGAAAGAGCTGATGCTCAAGTTGGGCAAGGCTCATGAATGTTGAATGCTCGAAATTAGTAAGGGCATTATCCTTACCTTGCTGTGTACAGAAGAAGCCTTAGACACTCATGTTTTCACAGCCTCCAAGAAACTCATAAACTTGATTATATTTTAGTGTCGTTTAGAAGTTAGATATTTCTATATTTCTACTAGTGGTCGATCCATCTTCTCTCATGCATTCATATACAGCGTTTTCATATGCTTCTAGCAGGTGGATTTCTCCTCGCCAGTCCTTCTCAAATATGCTGCTCTCTTACTCGGGCGCCAATCACTCTTGGCTATGGCCCGGCTCACCCCTGTCAAATCATTCGCGAGGCGCCTCACCGCAGCCGCTAGGCTACCTTATGCACAGCCTCATCTCATCAAAACATCATCGAGCATCAAATTCATTATTTCTTATCCTTTCTGCCCTTTCCTGAAGCGAGACTAGGATCTCTCACTTCTGTAAATGATAAACTTGGTTGAGAGGCACTGACGGTCCAGCTTGAGAGCCATTCATGGTAACATGGATCCACTGACTGCACTCAGCCTTGCCAGCGCAATCGCTCAGCTCCTTGATTTCGGCGCGAAAGTCCTAGGAGAGGCGAAAAAGCTGTACTCGGATTCTAACTCGGAACGATCCAACGACCAAATCAGAAATCTAACACTAGATCTTAATCATCTTTGTCAAAATCTTACAACCAAAGGCTTGTCTCGTGCTTCACCCAAGCAGTCGAAAGAAGAGCAGGATCTGTATGACCTTGCGATACGATGCAACGCAACTACTCAGGAACTCGGTGGCATATTAGCTAAAATATGTGAGGTCGAGGGCGATGCGGCCTACGGCCGTGCCTGGAAGTCAATCCGCACTGCATTCGAGGCTGTCAAGAGTGTGGGTGCAATTGAAAAGCTATCTAGAATGCTGGACCAATATCGCAGTCAACTAACTTTGCGACTCCTCCTGGTCCTAAATACACATCATTCCATCCATGGTGAGAAGTTGGACCGCTTACAAGAAGCTAGCAAAGAGATTGTTGAGGTTATTTCATTGAATTACCGAGACCTCAGCTCCAGCATCCAGAGGAATCAGGAGGCCATAGTAGCAGCCATCTTCACGGCTCGGGATGGGAGTACCCGTTCATTAACGGCAAAGCATGGCTCTCGGTACATTGCGGATCCACGATTTTCAGCCAGCTCCACCACGTACGGTGAAAGCTCGCAGTACTCGACAACTGGAGATGAGTTCGATTTCACTACGAGATTTGGGACTGATGTTAAAAATATTCTCGATGCACTCCATTTTAGGGGAATATCGGAAAGGAGAAAAGCAATACGAGAAGCTCATAAGAATACATTCGAGTGGGTTTGGCACGACTCAAATCCCACTGAGGATGTTCCATGGGACGATCTGGCAGAATGGCTGAAGGGTGGTCATGGATGCTATTGGCTGAGTGGCAAGGCGGGATGTGGGAAGTCTTCACTTGTGAAGTACTTGCATGAGGATCCGAGAACAATGGCGGCCCTGAAGAGTTGGGCAGGCAATTCACAACTCGTCACTGGATCTTTTTATTTCTGGTATGCTGGAAATAACCTGCAGAAATCCCAGACGGGATTACTGCGCAGTCTTCTACATGATGTTCTGTCTAGCCGGCCCGATATGTGCCTTGTAGTCTTCCCTGATATATGCCGCTCGTTGCTCTCGGGGAAGATTTCTGGACGGGACCTTGATTTCACCGATGCAGAAATTAGTTCCGGCTTCTCCGCCCTAGCAACACGGTCTCCGAACGATATGAAGATATTTTTCTTCGTCGATGGACTAGATGAATATTCTGGGAATCACAACGATATCTGCGACCTCTTCTCACGAACTGCGGCTTCAAACTCTATCAAGGTGCTGTTTTCAAGTCGGCCTATCCCAGTCTTCGTGGATCAATTTTCTGGCTTCCCAAAGCTTGCTCTACAGGATCTCACCCGGAGTGACATTGAAAAATACACACGGGATAACCTTGGATCGAATCCGATACTCCGTGACATGGAGACGGTTGAAGCAGGGATCACCACTGAGCTCGTGGAGAGTGTTACTTCCAAAGCTTGTGGTGTCTTTCTCTGGGTGGTGTTGGTTATTAAGAGGCTTGTAACCTGTCTCCAAAACTATGACACCAGGACGGATTTGACCAAAGAGATTGAAAAACTTCCATCCGACCTCGAGAAGCTCTACGAACATATGCTAGGGTCTCAAAGCGTGGAGCACAGGGTGCTAGGGTCCAAATATCTGCAACTGGTGTTATGCAGCATGGATTTGGGAATTGATCTTCACCTACTCCAACTTTCTTTTGCAGAAGGAGACGATTACACGATGGCATTGAAAGCTTCTATAGCATATTTAACCCCGGAAGCTGAGAATTGGCGATGTAAGTCCACTGAAGGTAGACTAAGAAGTCGCTGTTGCGGGCTCATCGAGGCCACGCAGGTCAAATTTTTGCAATTGGATAGACCTCTGACAAAGTCCGACAAAAAGGTACAATTCTTCCACCGAACAGTGGCCGAGTTTGTTCAACTGGACTACATCTGGCGTGATGTTCGTTCCCTAACTGCGGAATCTCGATTTGACGCCCGAGAAGCCTTGATCAGTTCGACTCTTGCCGAATTCAAGGCGATCTCACTCAACAATTTTCCGGCTACATATCGGCGCCAAAACCCCTTGACATGGCGTCTCTTCCGGATGCTCAAGTATGTGCCGGAGCTCGAAGTACCCTTCCGAGACCAAATATTTTACAAGCTGTATCTGCCAGAGTTCAAGAGAACAATCCAGTATTACTGGCATGCTTCCTCTTTATTTGATTCGTACGACGAGGAGTTCAAAGCAGTCGAGGATTCGGTTCACCGCTCAGAGTCTCAATTAAAGCTTAACAATGCCGAGACTTTTGCTCTATCTTGCCTCATCCGCACGCCGGTCGACCAACTAGTAGGGGAATTCAGGCAGGTCTTTGGACTTCTCATTACAATCACACCTGCGCATATGGTCGCTCATTTTGTGGACGAAACTGACGAGCGCATTCGGCTCTCAATGGATAAATCCCTTCTCCTAGGTGAAAAATCCTCGTACTGCCCCACAGTCGTCAACAACGCCAAAAACATGTTTGGGACGGTGTGGACCGCCAGATGGCAACACATCAGCAGTAACCCAGATAACCTAGACAACTTGGATGTCTGGAGTTACTTGCTGTATTATATATTTGCAGTTGTCAGGTTACCAAGGTCGCGCGAGGCCCAGGCAGCTATGTCCTCAGCTGGCATGATGATATCTCTCCTTGAAGCTATTCTCACGATGATGCGCGAGGATGGCGAGTTTGCCCAAGCTGCACATCCGGATACCTACATTACAGCAAAAGACAAGAACCACAGTCCATTAGAACCCGTCTCAGATATTACTCTCATCACCGAGTTATTGTGGCAATGTTGGTCGAAGGCCACATCCTCGTTGCCGCTGTGGACCCCAGAGGCATTATCTCAGATAGCTGCTTTGGCTTGCAGGATCGAGGATCTCATCAGCCGGCAGAGTGGACACTATAGCTTGTTCTGGTCAACTCTAAAAGGTCTAGTGTTGGATGATCGTAAGTGCATGGAGCAGTCATCGGCCGCGGACTTAACTGAAAAGAGAGCGAAGAAGCGCTTTTCAAAGAAACTCCTTTGGTTTGGGAGGAAAGATTCAGAGGTCAGCAACAAGCAGATACGAGGGGCTCTAGTACCTAGAGGCATAACAGACTCTTTGGTCCTAGCCGGGTCTGAGACACCATGGCGCCGCCAGCAGATGCAAGTTGCCGCTAACAGCAAGTGAAGATGATAGTCTCAGATGCACACCAGTTGTGAGAACATGGCAAGGACTGACTAACAAGGTACGTGAAAGGCTGAAAAGGGTTCGTGAGCAGTCGGGAGCTGGAAAGACACGATAGTAAGAGCGAAAGAAGTTGGTAGATGGGTGCAGGCTTGAATATGGCTCATGGTCCTAAGAATGCGTTTAGTTTTCGAAAGACAGACTCGAGGGAAAAGTTGTCTGAGATGACTTTTCCCAGCTGGAATTAGAGTGCTGTATCGTGCAGTGCTGGGATCAACGCTAGGTAAATGGTGATGTCGGCGGGCATGAATCAAGTTCCTCCACAATAGGGAGCGAGCACTCGATGTGAAGAAAAGCAAGCCGAGATAGTGCAGAGAAGACCTATTGAGAGCGAAGGGATATTTGAGGGGGATCTTTTGGAGCACTTTCACGTATAGATATATGCAATTCTTATAATATCAGAACTTGACTTTATTTCAGCCATGGCTTCGCCGCCTCAGAGCCATGTGATCGAGAAGCTGTTGCTGTAAGTTTATTGCTGCGGTATTTGCCTCGTCGTTGAGGAATGCCTTTTGCTTTTCCTCTGTCACAGGCCCTACCTACACTTCCTGACTTCTGTGCACCGCTATCCATCAGCGTAGCTTCACTTCCACCATCCTCTGTTTCATACACTGCCCTCTCCACACCTATCTCCTCCAAACTCTTATCATCCTTCCCAAACAACATCAAGCAATTCTAAATAGCATCATGATGACAACTGTAGATCAGGTCATATACGTCCAGTAAATCTTGAATCCGTGATTCGGACCACCTTTCCCCAGAGCCAGAACTCCCAGAATTCCCGTCGCGGGCATCGCAGCCGAGAGTAGCATAGAGTCGAAGAATAACGACTCGAACCCAATCATCAGAGCGCAGAAGAAACATATTGTTTCAAACTCAATGGTGGTGGAAAGGATGCCGCCGAGGAGGGAATCGTTCTCGTTCTTTTGGATATTTAGGGGAGTGTAGATTAATTCGTGGACGATGAATTGATAGAACTAGAGGACGGTGAGACCCCCTGCGCAGCACCGTTTAGGGTTTCAATTTGCAGTCAGATCGTTCTTCCACCTGAGCATCGTCCCTTCTAAATGATGGTCTAGTAAACTTATCCTTAGAATTGAGTGCCCGACGCCTTGATCGAGCAAGAGGATGGACCCCAAATATGTTTTGCGCAATAAAGTGCGAGATTGATAAAGGGAGATGAAAGATAAAGAGGCTATAAGAATAAAGAGTTATAGCAAAACTCGTGTAAGCCTTTCGGTCTCAGGAATTGAACGTATGTGTGCTGAATACTAAACCGAACGAGCGAGTTCAAAACACTTTACTTGAAATACCTCGAATATATCCTGTTGAGAAGAGGTTCTTGTCTCAGTGCCAACGATGATGAAGATCAAACTTTACATCTATGTCTATCCACTCTATCTATCATTCTTAACTAGGTTTTGTTAGTTATCTTCTACATTCTCTCTCCTACCCCACCAACATAGCAGTCTATTTCTTCTGCGTAACATCTATCGCACACGTTAGCCAATTCTTTCCCACTCAGAAGAAGCACCAACTCACTGAACTGGAAATGAATAATATCTCCATCCTGCACGACCTATTTCACATCAGTTTTGTCCCCTTCCGCTGACATGAAGACTCACATAAGTCTTTCCCTCCTGCCTGTATTTACCGGCTGCCTTGATCGGCGCCATACTCTTCCCACCCTCACACAAGGAATGGAAATCAGCGTATGCAACAACCTCAGCTTTTATGAAGCCGCGTTCAAAATCGTTGTGGATCGCTCCAGCAGCTTGTGGTGCCAAGCAACCTCTTTGGATCGTCCAACATCTGATCTCCTTCTCACCGGCTAGACAAAATGTCAGTCAAATTCTCATCCTGGATAATGGGAATGGAGGCAAACCGGTGAAGTAGTATTGTAATCCCAACTTTGTGAATCCTGTTCATCACAATGTCAGTATTCTTTTGCTCGGTTGTCTGTTTCAAACTTCCAATACCTGGCGCGTACCTTCCGTGACGATCTTATCTAACTTGCTTTTCACTTTAGTCTCCTTGAAAAAAGCCTCAAGCGCCGCAGGATCATCCTTCATTTTATTCACTTTCTCCTCAAATTCGATAGAGAATGGTATGATATCTCTTGGCACCCCACCATGCTCCGTTACCCATTTGGCGATTGGGGGGAGATACTTGCTTTTCTGACGAAGGTAGTCTTTCATTGTTAGGTTCACGAGGTAAATTGTTGGTTTGGTGGTTATGAGTTGCATCTTTAGTTGGATTAGCGGGTCACATACTGAAAACGGGTTGAAGTGGAGAAAGAACGTCAAGAGGGAGAAGCGAAGGAGATGGGCACCTTCTCGTTGATGAGTTCTATCTCTGCACCGGTCCACGTCCCGTCTCGGACAGGTTGGTCCTTCTCGAGCATCTGCCACTGGTTAGCTCCTATCTTGGTGACTTGCAAATAAGCGGAAAGCAATTGGGTTCTTACAGCAGTGATCTTGGCAACAGTGCTTGGAAACAGCGGGTTCATCTTAAACTTACCACCCGCTTTCCTTACAACTGCCTCCTCTGCTACTACTGTCTTCGCAAGAATATCTATCTCTTGTTAGCTTTCCCCTCACATATTTAAGCAAGGTTCCAACTGACCTAGATCTTTCTTACAAAGCTCGCTCTGAATCGTATCTACACACCCACCACCAACCTATTAACCCCGCGCTTGGCTTCTCGAGGGAAAATCGGAAGAAACAAAGGAGCAAGAAGACTTGCTCAAATCCCTAACAGGGTCAATGCTATCATCCACATGCAGCACTTCATCATTGTCAAATGCGCGAACGATGTGGTACATTCCGTCCACGGCCTGAATATGAGATAAGAAGGCGTTGCCGAGCCCTTCGCCTTTGTGCGCTCCTTTGATCAGGCCAGCGATATCTGTTACTTGCAAGTAGGCGGGATACATCGAGGGTGGTTTCCAGAGATCACAGAGGAAGTCCTGGGTTTGGTTAGTGGTGGTTGTGGAGGATAGTACTTTGCCTCACGACTGCTGTGAGTTGAACAACTAACTTCTATGAAGACTTCTTCCCGTCCATACTCTAGCCTCAAGATTCTCAACCCCCCATGTCTGGACTTCCAGGGAAATATTCAAATATAATTTTCCGAAATATTGACAAAGCACAAGTTCAAGGTTTACATCGTATCAAAACAACAACACTTAAAAACGAAGAGGACGAAAATAAAACCCTCACATATCTCTCATCCGGTACCGCACACCTCGCCTCATCCGGCTCAATCGTACAAAACGGATAGTTCTCCGCCGGATTACTCTTTTCCGTTAACAAATTGAACAAGCTGCTCTTTCCCACATTCGGCAAGCCCACACATCCCATCTTGAGATTCTTTCTCACGCGGCCGAACGCGACGACGTTGTTCTTCACCTCCTCGGTGGCTTTTTTGGGAGGCATGGTTGCGAATGATTGATTTTGAGAGAATAAGAGAGTGAGATATGAGGAAGATGAGTGTGGCAGAGAGAGAGGATGGGATTTTGGAGGGGTTCGGAGGGGTAAGAAATACTCGTACGATATTGAGGTTGTGCGTTTGCGCTTTTTTGTGGGGCGGCGGAGGGGAGGAAAGTGGGCGGAGTGGAGCGGGATGAAGCCCCTTTTTTGGAACCGAACGACCTCCTTTTGTAGCACGTGAGAACGAGATCTGGTAGACATTGACATATTCTCCTCCGACATATTTTCTTGTACATTAACTCTAATAGGTCCTTCTCTTGATTTTCCCAGACCTACGAATTTCCAGACTACCAAAATCCTTCACCTCACAATGACATCCTTCTCATTCCCCTCCTCATCATGAATTCTTGCCCTCCTGATCCTCGTCTTCGCTACACTCGCCTTCCTCGGGTTCTTCGCCTCAAACACCTCATCCAATTCTTCCAATGTTCTTCCTTTTGTTTCAACAAAGAAGAAATAAATGACAGCAAACTCAAACAGGTCCCAAAACACGAAGAAAACATAAAACCAATACCCGATGTTTTTCAATGCAATTGGAGCAACAAACGTATTCAAGAAGCTGGCAGCTCCACCGGTGAGTTGGAAGACACCCATTCCTTTCGCACGTTGGATGTTATCGCAAACCTCCCCCGGGTAGATGGGCTGCATCGAGGTGAAAGCGAAGGCGAAGACACAGCCGAAGATGTAGATAAATGTAATCGAAGCGATTGACATCGCTTTGTTGGAAGGATCGTGAACATATCCCGCAGCTGTCCCTGCGACGATTGCCAGGCAGATTGTCATTCCGAACGTAGAGCCCATCATCATCTTCCGTCTGCCCCAGACGTCGTGGAAGCGAGCACCAGAGCCGGCGAAGACCCATCCAGCCACAGCATAGATTGCGTTGAGTAGAAGCTGAGTATTGGTGTCGGTAACGCCGACGTTTTCGACGAGTAGGGGAAGATAGTACGATGCAATATTGTTTCCAGAGAATTGTCCAAACCAAGAGAAGGCGATGCAGAGAGCGAGGCGGTAGCGGCGCGGACGAGTGTTAAAGAGGTTGCGGATATCGAAGGTAGATTTCCATGTCATAAGTCCTCCATCACGCATACTTCCCATCATTTCAGACATTTCGAGTTCAACGATAGGATGGGCATCGTCACCATTGGCGTGATACTTGATGACAATAGCCCGGGCTTCTTCGAATCGTTCTTGGCCTGTAATACGAGGTCAGCATGCGCACAAAAAAGAAGAGAGGATGCAGGACTGACCAACGAGCCAGCGAGGAGACTCAGGCAGAAGCCACACGAAAAGCGCTACAATAGCTGGACAAACCATTTGTAGCCAAAGAGGGAGACGCCATATGATGTTCCCGCTGAGATGCAAATTTGCCCCATAAACTGTGAAAGTCGCTAGAATACTTCCCATGTAGCTGCATGCAATTAGCTTAAACCACGTAGTTTGATTATAGAAGGTGATGGGAAAAGACTAAATAAGAAAAGAAAAGATCTTACTATAAAGTGTTGTAAAGTCCAGCCACAGTTCCACGGTATATAGGAGGAGCAATCTCAATCAAATATAACGGTGCTGCAGTGGCCGCCAACGTCGAGAAGAAAGAAAGAAGAAATCTACCTCCAATAAATGTGCTCAGATCCTTCGCCGTGCTTGTAATGACGGTACCTAATGCTCGTCAGCAGGTTCAATCTCGTTTGATATGTTTTATCACTCGCTCACCTACACAGACCCCAATAGTGCCAATGAAAATCGAAAGTCTTCTTCCCTTCCAATCCGCAAGCCAAATAAACAAGGCTCCAGCCATCTGTCCAACCTGGAAAATAGCAAACACAATGCCCGTTGACGCAGCTCCATTCTCTGAAAGGTTGTAGTATTGCTGAAATTCCTTGATGGCATTGATAGACCCCATGAGGGAACCGTCATATCCATTCATGGTGGAGCAGAGA
Source organism: Mollisiaceae sp. DMI_Dod_QoI (assembly GCA_009613015.1). NCBI lineage: Eukaryota > Fungi > Ascomycota > Leotiomycetes > Helotiales > Mollisiaceae > Mollisiaceae sp. DMI_Dod_QoI. The sequence continues at coordinate 213,218 of VXCB01000040.1, read as the reverse complement.
TAGACGAGGGCGCACATGGCGTAGAGCTTGCGGTGTCCTGGTCCCCATGTTGCAGGCTTGTTGCGACCAAGTGCTGCGGCCTTGTTGTTTGTTGTTAGTGGGGGGTTATGGTGGAGGGAAAGGGAACGATACCAAGTGGACGTTGGCAACAGCGTCTTCCTTGATCGAGTCTGCGCCGGCTTTCAGGAGGTCGGCGTCTGATACGATCTGAGGGGGAAGCACAACAGCGGCAGAGCCGCTGCGTTCGACATGACTTGCGTTCGAGTCTTTCTCCATGATTCATTCAACAGGCTTGGAATAAAGAAGCTTTGGAGAATCGAAATACAAAGTGACAATGACGATCCCAGAGCCAGACCAGGATTCTCCGCACAGAACTATCGGATTGTCATCTCCTTGAGATCTTTATATCTTTCCAATCTCTCATCGATAATGTTCATTCGAAAGCTAGAATCTCAGGACACTTATCCCATCACGGTTCTCGGCTACATCTCATTCGCAAGCTGACTGATACCATCCGGCAGGTCAGTGTCAATTTATCCATCTCTGAAATTCGACTCTAAGAAGTGTTTGCGGGGAGTTGGCTTCCCCCACCTCAAACCTCAACTTCATTGGATCTGATGTTTCGGGTTCTGTGGCTGGGTGAGGCGAATTTTCGCTTTTCCGGTTTAGATTAAGAACTAGGGAGAGACTACTCTACAGAAAACGTTACTTTCCCTTTTTTTGATTGCGGAGGGACAGGTCCGTGGTTTCTCTTTGGGGAAAAGCGTCAATTGAGGCTCGTATGTGCATCAAGAAATGCGAGTTTTCAGGAGAAGTCTCGCTTGAGGGGTTAAAGCCGAGCATTACCGGAAAGTCTTTGTGTCGGCAGGGAGTTTTTGGCATCACTTGTGTCACAAACCGATTCTAACATTCCTAATCCATTAGATGGTCGAGGATATCCGTGAGTATATGCTTGCTTTCGTAGCAATTCTTTGTGTCCAGCCCAATGTCCTCGATCATCTTTAGATCGACCGGTGGATAGATATCCATTTGGCAAGGTCCACAAACCAGAAACCAACATTCCAGACTACTCTGAAACCCCTTCTCTGTGATTCCCCGGAGAAGATATCGAGTCGTGGAGCAAGAACAAAAAGATCCGCCAGTGCATCAACTGGGAATTCTGGTTGAAGTTGTAAGATATTTCGCCGATTCTTCGTCTTGCCACCAGACTCTAGACAGGATTTGCTCCGATGCTAAACTTTTCATTGCGTATGTACCGCGCCCTATAAACTTACAAAGCCTCTAATGTACATCCATTCGCCCAAGGCCACAGTTGTAGCCTTTGAGCAATCCATTTCCTAAGAGCGTTCCACTCTACCCAAATTATGAGCACGAAGGTAAAATGACACCACAACGCCAGATCCGTCAACGTAGCATTATGCTAATCGTCTATTCATAGATCGAAACGCTGGTAGCCCGAAAACCCAAAAAGTCGCTTGCTTGAATAATAAAGAAATCTAATGAATGTGTCCGTCATGATCTGAATGATTGTGTTGTGGTTCCACAGTCTTTGAGCTGCAGCAACCTCGACCTCTGCAGTCGTCAACGCATTCTAATAGACACATATCGTCTACGTCGAGGCCGCATCGTGGTTGACCGACTATGCCATCGAGTCCCACTGCTCCCGGCCTTTCGAGGTTGTGGTCATGGTCTTTGTCTAGACAAAATTCTGGTTGAATAGTCGCGCTGTGGATTCCGTACGCGTGTAGGCATCTCCTAACCGCCTTGGCTAATTCCATGTATTTCTCACCTCCAGCTTCGCTGATTGGAAACTCGACTTGGATGTGCATGGACGCCACGATCTGAGTGTCGCTGAGTTGCCAGATGTGAACATGGTGACAGCTGACCACGCCTGGAATATCTTGGATATCCTCTTTGATTTCGTTAACTTCGATGTGGTCTGGGGTAGCTTGCAAGAGGATCTTGGCCGTCGCTGATGTTAAGGGAATCGTGGATTTAAGGATAATGATCGTGATGAAAAGTGAGACGGCAGGATCGGCATAGAATCGTCCAGACCATGTCGTTAACCATATAATCAACGCAGAAACAATGACACCAACATTGCCTAGAGCATCGCCGATAACGTGGAGGATCATGGCGTTCATACCCATATCAGCGTGATTATGGCCATGTCCTCCTTTCTTGGCCTTCTTGGGCTTGTTGTGGTTGTGGCTAGCATGCCATGAATCATGTCTCGGCTTGCGGGTGCGGGAATGGTCGTCGTCGTGACCATGAGTGGAACCGTTAGTTGCTCCATGAGAATGGCCGTTGGATTTGGCAAGTAAAGGTGAAATTTCGGTCGCATCTTCTTCATCTGGTGCAATGGCGTCTTCATCCGAAGAACTTGGGCTATCAAGACCATCTAGTTGAGGTTTGCTTGCTGCAATGATATCCTGTCTGAAGCTAGCAGGATGGATACTAAAATCGTCGATGTTGGTAAAGCGGCTAGCACGGCCACTGCTAGCTCTTCTTCGGTGTGCCTTGGATGGAGAGGGGGTCTTGGATTTGCTTAGAGTTCCGTTACCCTCTCTTGCTGTTTCTGCATCCTCATCTTCTGAAGAAAACCGAATGTGTTGGTGAGCCTTCGCTTTCGCTTTGCTCACGACTGCTTCAGCGAAGACCTCTCCAGCATTGCCATCGATGTCTTCGTGGTCATATCCTTCGTGACTGTGGCTATGACCTTCCTCTGCCGCCCTGACTTCATCACCATGATTGTGGCCGTGTTCTTCCGGCCCGTGAGAATGTCCGTGTCCTCCAAGAACAAAAAACCCAGCAAGATTGGATGCCAGACCCAAAGAACCGACGATAAGAATAAGCTGAGGGTTGCTAATTTCGGGAGGGTCAATCAGTCGTTGTATAGCTTCCAAAACGATCGAGAGACAAAGGGCAATTAAGAAAACTGCGTTAAAGAAAGCGCCGAGAATTTCCGCGCGAAGCCACTGAAAGAAGGTTAGCAAAGGAACTTCTGGGAAAGATTGAAGGATTCTTACCCCGAATGAGTATTTGTCTGTCGATGACTTTTGAGCAGCATTCACGGCCCACAATCCCACCACAAGAGAGATGATGTCGTTTAACTAGGTTTGTGTCAGTCTAACTCTTTGCCCCACAAACTCTAAATTCTGAAGACCCTTTCACATCCTTTCGGGAGAGAGTCTGCCATTGATCCACCATCGAGGTGTGGTAGTGCTCACCATATGAAAAGCATCTGCCATCAATGCCAGAGATCCAACCACCAATCCTACTCCCAGCTCGAGGACGAAGAAGGCGGCATCGATCGCTAGCATGACCGTAATGCGCGTTGACTTTGACCACGCCATCTTGAAGGTACTGGCGGATGTGATCGGGTTGTATAGAGGTAGTCGAGAATGTTTGTGTTATGGTACGGAAGGTAACGATCCCACTTTCGATGTTGGTACCGATGCGGCTCTGGTTTTTAGTTCGTCAGAGGCGTTGGCGTCCTCAATGCAGGAATCCTTGTTGATGTCTGGATGGCGAGCAATAGGACTGTCGTTAAGTCGTATTGATATGGAAAAAATCACTTTTATAACAAGTGCACCGTCATCTATGTGACAAATGAATCTGGAATAGGAGGGGCGAGAAGTGATGAGAACCTCATGGCGCTGGTCTTTGATTGCGACGTATTGTGGTGGAGAGCTGCCGAATTACCGTTTGTTAGCCCGAAGCTCGGGATATTTGTGCCTAAGGCTGACAAATGCATCTAGGATCGAGTATCACGTGATGTACAGACCCCACTACAGTCATGTGATAATTATCACGTGATTCAGCTTGCTCATCCTGTCTCACATAAAGCATCTCGGGAGCAGACATCGGATGAACGGGGATATAAGGAAGTTCTTCAGTATACCGGGCTCTACTATCCAATCCGTGGGTATTTAGAACGCCTTTCAACAGAAGTTCAACAAGAAACTCTATCTCTAACCCTAAGAACACTTGGTCATCCTTTCACATCGCGGAAGAGATCAAACAGGATCTGCAGCTCAGAGGAGACATGTCGTAATATTTGGCTCGAGTTCGCTCAGATGCAAGGCACAGCACTGTACATCAATCAGATTGTCTTCAGCAAATGAACCGGGGCAATGCACCGGATCTCCCCGCCCCATGAATTCCAAGATTCGCCAGTTGAATTAGTCATTCGACTCGACCTGCCACTTTTTGGCTCTGGAAACTTTCCGGTACGCCTAGGAACGTCCCGATAGTGGTTTAATAATTCGGCGTGGTAGGCGAATATGCGAGACATACATGAGCTCTTCCCGTCGTTTGCCTGAACCGGTAATCATCATCGAGCTGTACGACTGACTGAAGGATTCCTTCGCGCCGAGGAAACATCCAATCATCGTTCTTAGCCCGGTAATCTTTGGCAAATACAACATTGCTATCAGGGTTCATTCGGCTCGTCTTGCCTATCATCAAGTGGGGCCATGCATCAAGTGTCCTCCTTTGAGATGTCTACAGCTATTAGAATGGCAAGGAACATAAGTAGAATCTACGTGTGTTAGGCAGACCAATAATCGAAATGCTTGAATAGACCCAGACAGGAAGAGACTAACGAGTAGTATGCCTGCAGCGAGTGCAACTATCTCGAACCCCCCCGAGATAGCCTTACCCCTCACTATAGCATTTTGTGATCTCCATGTTCGAAAGGCGCCAATGATTAAGGTACAGATTGCTGCTCCTTGACAGATACCAGATAATGGTTTCCCCAGTACATAGAAGCCGAAGATTGTGCTTGGATTCGGCGAGTGTTGTAAACGACTTAATGCCTGTTAGTAAATACCCTGGTGGCTAATTAATGTGAGAGTGCTTGCAAGAGTTGCGCAATAGTGACGCCTATCATTGAAAGGGCCAGCGATGTCCTCAAGTAGCCAAGAAAAGTCCTTTCGAGCGCTGTGGATATTGTTAGTAGTCTTCATTTGCTGCGCATCGCTTAAAATAGGATGAGAGTGATTGAGGTGACCGCGGAGCGGGATCCCGTCCACGCCTCTCCCTACGACAGATAAAAATAGACGAGAAGCAAGCCCTTCCAACAACCTGAGTATGTGTACGGATATGCTGCCTTCAAATGTGGTTTATTAAGTACCACATGGCTTTTTGCATGTGGGAGAGTCGGTCGTCCCCTTCCGGAGACTCCAATGAGGCCGCAGCCGCAGAGTGTTGAATGTATCTAATAGATATAGACGGGACACAAAGATAAAAGAGAACATACCCAGATGATCTCTGCAAGTGTCATGATCGACAGTGATGCTGATCTGATGCCTCCATGTCCGCTTGACGGCATAAATGCAGTGTTCTAGAAGCGTGGATGGCTTCTTGGTGACCGAGTCTGGACGGTTCGGGTTTGATGCATGGCTATGTCTGGAGTAATTCTGTCTTAGTCGCGCCAGCTCCGTAGCTTCTAGTCGCGCGTCTGTTTCGGCGGACGGACCAACCGCGTTGCCTTGGGGCTCATCTGGCTCCTCGGCCAGAGGCTGGACTTGGGGATGGTTGTCGGAACTTTCAGCCATGTAAGATGTCGTTTCGCATGTGCAGATCCTGGCGATCGGTGGTGTGCGATGGTAGGGGTGCTATTCGCAAGGGGCCGTGGTAAATGGAAATATCGACACGAAGTGCATGGTGGTGAGGTTGAAACTTGCGGGAAGATCTGGCTGAATTTTCCGTGACGCAGGTGGGATGTAGGCGAGCAGGCAAAGGTGGGTGGCAGAACCAGGACTTCCCTGAATTGGATTGGTTGAGAGATCTCCACGATTAGATTAGATGAGATCGCAGGCCCGCATTGGACAAAAATCACCGAACATTGCAAGGTTGTTCCGGCGCGTTGGGAGCAAAGGGGAGTTTAGGACCAGAGGAGGATAAACTCGCACCAGCCGCGCCTCTAGCACCGTCCCAGCTTTTCTGGCTCTGCACCAGGACCAGACCAGTCTGTGCTGCTAAGTTCTAACGCATCGCAGAACACACCACGATAACCGTCGACTCGATGTAACTGCATCATCATGCAAATGCAAATGCAAATGCAAATGCAAATGCTAATGCTAAATGCAGAGACAGGCAAGGCAAGCACGAACCCATTTGCATACGGAGCATGTCTTGTGATAAGGCGCGGTGTCAGCGGGGTCTTGGACAGCACATGGCGCACAGTATCACGTCGTCGGTCTCCACCACGCATTTCATGATTTCAGTGCTTGTGATGATCGACCTCGGCCAGATGCAGCGCGATGCTTGATGTCTTGCGGCGCCCTATAGCTACGAGGATGAGTTTTCTGGATGGCAACTCGGGCCGGAGGGCCGCTCGGAACACAGCCAGCGACTCGCTGCCGCATCAGCGATTGAAGGCACTTAGGGACAAATATGGTTATGGCTCGGATTTTCACCTGCAGAGTCTGTCTGTCTCCAGGGTTATGGGCAGGCGCAGGCGCAGGCCTCTTATGCGTTTCGCCTCCCAATATACAGCATCAAGGCTGTTATATTGACACCTTCGATATGAAAGCTCGCCTCGACAACTTCAGACGACAACGCTTAACGCTCTCGAGTCAACGGCCGTCTGCTTCTTGTTAATTGCCACACCGAGGTCCTTCCGAGTCCGGCGAGACTGCGTGCAAGGAAGTCTGGCTTCAGGACGAGAGGCTCGCGGCGTCGGTCCGCCCATACCGTTGTCGCTTTCATGCTTTGGGCCTACGTCGGTCCCAGCAACCCTACACTGGCTACACTGGCTGCGCTGGCTGGCTTCAGGTCCTGCGGCTGGTTGCTGGTCGCTGGTCAGCGGGAGCAAAGTTGTCCCCACACGCTGGTCATACTATACTGGTCGGTCTGCTCGCCGCTCGGCTTGCCCCATGCAGTAGTGGTCGACGACGTGAGCCAGCCTGGATGCGCATGTTGTGACTCGCCCGTTTGCCTTTTCAATTCATCAGCACCCCATCTTTTCCACTCCATAGTATCCCTCAATTCAGCCGCCGCGCCTCGAAGATGGCCCGTCTCCATTCTCGTCTCATCTTCGCTCTCTCTCTTGCTCTTTACTCGCGGGATCTGGCACACTTATCCGCTTAAATATCGGGTCTGAGATATATCACCTCGAGCAGCTGATCCGTACTGCCTCTTCTCTAGCCCTATCTAGCATCTATTGTATATAGAATGCGTTTCTTCAACTTGTTTTGACATCTGATACTTCTCAGTCTTTTTATCTTCAACGCCCTGCTTCAAAAGTCAACTAAAGCATCCGCAAAGGAGAGTTCTCTAAGTCACCCTGTTGCCTTCGGTGATCATTGGCCTGGAGAGGGTTGTGGCTCGATATACGATACTGATAGCGTTTGAATTGACCGAAAAGGGAAGACATTAATCTATCACTATGTCGGAATCCCCAGCAGAATCTCCAGCTAGTCAGCTCAGCGAGCCCATCTTCGACAAATACGCAGAAGACTCGGAAGAGCGATCTAGCAGAAGCACAAACGAAACGCCAAACTCAGAGATATCACCACCAGACAGCCCAACAGTAAAGAGTGTAACTCTTGCAGATGACAAGAGAGCAAATGCAAGGAGCTTAGCTGCCTCGCTGTCACTTGAAGAACAAGTAGGAAACCTTTTTGGACAAGATGGCTAACTGATCCTGATGTTAACAAAATGCAGGTCTCACTTCTGACTGCTGCAGACTTTTGGAGATCGAAAGCCGTCCCTGAAAAAGGTATCCCAGCATTCAAGACTAGCGATGGGCCTAACGGCGCTCGTGGTGCCATATTCAAGGCTGGCACGAAGGTCAGCTCCCATCTGAACGAGGACCAAAGGACTCTAGCACTAATCAATCAATCAGGCTGCTCTGTTTCCTTGCGGCATATCGCTAGCTGCTTCATGGAACACTGCGCTTCTCTTCCAAGTTGGTGAACATCTTGCCGAGGAAGTCAAGGCAAGATCTGCCCAAGTACTACTTGCACCAACCGTATGTCTACATCGTGGACCTCTTGGAGGACGAAACTTTGAGTCATTCTCCGAAGATCCATTTTTGACTGGCAAACTCGCTGCGTCGTACATCAACGGCTTACAGGGACAAGGGATTGCGGCAACAATCAAGCGTCAGTTGAGGTTGAACGTCACGCTATCACGTGCTAATCAATGTAGACTTTGTGGCGAATGAGCAGGAAACGGAAAGGTTCAAGATCGACTCTCTCGTACAGGAACGTCCACTTCGAGAACTTTACCTGCGTCCCTTCGAGATTGCAGTCCGAGAAGCCAATCCTTGGGCCGTAATGTCATCATATAATCTTATCAATGGCGTCCATGCAGATATGAACGAGCATACTCTGAAAGACATTTTGCGAGGCGAATGGGGATATGATGGGTAAATCACTATTTTCATCCTTCGCTTCATAACACTAACCCTTGTAGAATGGTGATGTCTGATTGGGGTGGGACCAACTCTTATGTCGAGTCCATCGAAACAGGATGTGATATCGAAATGCCAGTGTCGACATTATGGCGTGGTGCCAAGACTCTCGCTGCAGTTGAGAACGGAGATTTGAGCAAGGAAGCAGTTGAGAAGGCTGCTGCGAATGTTTTGTATCTGGTCGAGCGAACGAAAGGAAGTGATATGTCAGCAGAACTTGCTGAGCGTGAGGATGACCGGGAAGAAACTCGACAATTGATTCGTGATGCAGGAGCGGAAGGACTCACATTGTTGAAGAACGAAGGCAACATCCTGCCTATCAAGACTTCGCACAAGATCGCAGTCATCGGCCCCAATGCAAACAGAGCAATTGCGGGTGGTGGAGGCAGTGCGAGTTTGAATCCATACTACAATACACTTCCCCTGGATAGTATCAAAGCGGCCGCCAAAAACAGAGTCAAGTACGCGGTTGGATGTCAAACATACAAGTGGCTACCACTAGCGGCGGATTATTGCAAGACAGCTTCAGGAGAGCAAGGTGTTAGTCTCGAATTCCACATCGGCGACAAGTTTGAGGGCAAGCCAAGAGTTATTCAGCAAAGAACAAATACTGACCTATTCCTGTGGGATTCGGTCCCGTTGGAAGTTGGCAACATCTGGTCTTGCCGAGCTAAGACGATTCTAACACCAAAGACAAGTGGACTTCATACTATGAGCTTCTCAAGTGTTGGAGCTGGAAGGCTGTTTGTCAATGGCAAAGTAATGGTTGATATCTGGGATTGGACAGAGAAGGGAGAGGCTATGTTTGACGATTCTCAACAGCAGCTCTTCACCATGCAACTCGAAGCTGGAAAGCCAATCGAGATTGTGGCGGAGCTCACAAACGAACTTAGACCATTCTGGAGGCAGAAAGCCGAAAAACGGACACATGGAAACGGTGGCGTTCGAATTGGCTACAAGGAAGAGGACAAGAAAGACTACCTGCAAGAAGCAGTCGACGCTGCCAAGGCCTCTGATGTTGCTGTTGTCATTGTGGGCCTGGATGGTGAATGGGAATCGGAGGGGTATGATCGAATGACGATGGATCTGCCAGCAGACGGAAGTCAAGATCGCCTGATCGAGGCCGTTCTGAAGGCAAACCCTAGAACGATTGTCGTTAACCAATCTGGCTCGCCTGTTACGATGCCATGGGCAAATCGCGTTCCTGCAATTTTGCAAGCATGGTATCAAGGTCAAGAAGCTGGAAACGCCTTGGCTGACGTGCTTTTTGGGTTCAAGACACCGAGTGGAAAGCTTCCAGTGAGTAATTATCTTCCATGCATGAGAATAAAATGCTAAAAATACTTCCAGACCACATTCCCTAAGCGACTTGAAGACAACCCAACCTTTGGAAATTGGCCAGGCGAGAACCTGAAGGTACTTTATGGGGAAGGTCTGTATATCGGATATCGTCACTATGAGAAAAGGGCAATCGCACCACTCTTCCCCTTTGGTCATGGTCTCTCGTACACCACCTTCAAGTACGGTAAACCTAAGATCAGCAGCTCAGTTCTCACTGAAGATGGCAAGATCACGATCACCATCCCAGTGAAAAACACGGGCTCTGTTGAAGGTGCAGAAATTGTCCAGGCATACATTCACGATGAAAAATCTCGATTGCCGCGACCAGAGAAGGAATTGCAAGCTTTCGACAAAGTGTTCCTGAAGCCAGGCGAGGTTAAGAACGCGACGCTGAACCTCGATAAATACTCGGTTGGATACTATGATACTGATCTCAGTTCTTGGATCGCAGAGGAGGGTGTTTTCCAAGTACTAATTGGAGCTTCATCTGCGGATATTAGGTATGTTTCTACCTACTGACTACATTCTGCCTTACTAACTCTTCCCCAGGGAAAAGAGCTTATTCGAGGTTAAGAAGTCATTTACTTGGGTTTTTTAAAGTATTGTTGTAGAAGGGAACGGCTCACGAGTATACATTTTGGCTGCCACCCAGCAAAGGTCTCATTTGAATTGGATTCGACTTTCTTGCATGTAATTATCTTCTTCACAATGACTCGAGATACCTAGGGAAATATAGAATTGATGCCTTTTTATGACCCTGATGATTTTGACTGTTTGTTCGTGCCACATTCAAATGAGCCTTTAAAACTTCACACATTAGTCAGTGGTCATCGTGAAATTAATGCGGCCTTTCTTAAATGAAATATCATGCTACTGGAATAATATGTGAGCTACTTCTCAGCCCCTATTTCTTATCGGCGACGTTCTCGGCTTATCGGTCCAACGTGCAGGGTGTCGTTCGGCTCTCCAGGAGCCAATTTTACCAGCATAGCAAATCGCTGGGCCGGGCCCGCTTGCATCACGACCCCATGCTACAATAGCCGTTGTTCAATTTCCAGCTCTCCTTTCCTACCTCACCTCACCTATCTGTACATATCTCTCTCGCATCTTCTCCCTCGCCTCTCGACTTCCTACCTCTGCGACGGGATGGCCAGCAGCAACCAGCAAAATGGCACCCTCGTATTATAGCAGCGCCCGCACCTCCTCAACGCGAGACCACTTCGTCGAGCCCCCATCTCTCCTCTCGCGCCTCATATCCGCACTTCCTAGTGGACTGGTAGTTGAAATGCAGCGATTGTTCGACACGCAGAGCTATGGCGGCATTTCTACTTCCTCACATGCAACGCGACTACCTCGGGCATTGCGGCGACTAGAAAGGAGCTGTCATTTCAGCCCCAGGAGACTGCTGAATGTACCGCACTTATTCATTTCGGTTTGGGTTGTGCTGCTATTGTGGGGCGAGCGATGGGTGTTCCAAAGTGCGGTGAAGGAGTGTCGGTGGGAGAATTGGGAGAGATGGGTATGTTTCTACCTCTCTTCTTGCTTTCTGGCATTGGGTATTGGTATATGAAAGAAGAGGCTAACAATTGGATATATAGCCCAACGACGCAACGCCTCATCATCTAGTCTTCCTCGCAGATCCACAACTGATAGACGCCCACAGCTATCCTGGACGTCCATGGCCGTTAGACAAGTTCACAATGCTGCATACGGATAACTATATGAAGAGATCCTATATCTCGCTTCAAGAATCGCTTCACCCGGACACAATATTCTTTCTAGGAGATTTATTTGATGGGGGCAGGGAATGGAAAACAGCGCATGGGAATACGCAGGATCCATCTTGGGCGAACGGGTTACGACCTTCTGGCGAACAGGCGTACGTCGACACGTGGGGAAAGAGGTATGGAGAAGACTACTGGTTGCACGAATACGATCGTTTTGGGAGGATATTTTACAATTTCTGGAACTTGAAGGGCGCGGACCCGGGACCGTGGCAGAGAGGAAGGAAGATCATTTCGACGTTGCCAGGGAACCATGATTTAGGGTTTGGACAGCAGATTAAGATACCGATTCGGAATCGATTTGAGTTATACTTTGGAGAGGGGAATAGAGTGGATGTTGTTGGGAACCATACTTTTGTCTCTGTGGATTCGGTGTCTTTGAGTGCTGGAGGAGCCGAACATGCTACGAAAGAGCTCACCCAACCGGTAGAGGACTTCCTTGCGAACGTTCAGAGTCTGAAGAGGAAAGCTGTGGCGAGAGAATTGAGCATTCAAGCGGGAGAGGAGAAAGTACTGAAATATGTACATAAGGTTGAAGATGCGGAAAGGGCCGACTTTTCGCATCTGCCTACTCTCGACCCAGGACCATCTGGCCCCGAGCTTCCTACCATCCTCCTAACACATGTGCCACTGTATCGCGAGCCTGGAACTCCTTGTGGACCAATGCGAGAGCACTGGCCACCAGAAACACCACCAAAAGGTCAAACGACCCCTGTATTTCCAGATCACCGAAACGCTATTTCCATTTCAAAAGGCTACCAGTATCAAAACGTCCTCAGCGAAGACGACTCTGTCAACCTCGTCTCTGCAGTTGGAAACGTCAAATCAGTCTTCTCAGGCGACGATCATGACTATTGCGAGATCGTCCACCCACCAAACAAGAACTCTGCTCGCGAAATAACCGTAAAAAGCATGAGCTGGGCACAGGGTGTCCGCAAGCCAGGTTTCTTACTACTTAGCATGTGGAACCCCATCGATTCCTCCGGAGAACCACTCCACTCCACACCTTCCGGCCACGGCTCTACCTCCATGACCGCCACAACCATGGAATCACACCTCTGTCTCCTCCCCAACCAACTCAGCATCTTCATCCGCTACCTAACCCTCATAATACTCACCCTTCTCACCCTCACCATCCGCGCAATCCTCGTCCCAATCCTCCACCTCTCTCCCTTCTCCTCTCCCTCATCCCCCTCCACATCATCAAATAACGAATACCCCCTCCTCCCAACCACCAAAGCCGACCTAAAACGCGAACCCATCGAAGACCGAGAACCAGAAAGAGAACGAGAACGAGACCCCCACCGCTCCTCAAATTCCTCTTCAAACAATATCCAAAACCTAAATCTCGCTCCCCGCTCCTCAGCCGCGAGAACCAGATCCGTGAGTCCAGCGAAGGGATACGGATTACCAGCCAGCCAGGTACGGTTCGCTACTCCTCCGCTCATTAATGGTGCAGCATATAACCCAAAATGGGATGAGGATTTTGGGAAAAATAAGAGTAGTGGGAATGGTTCCGCACCGCCAATTTTTGATTTTGTTGGGAATGGGAATGGGAACGGTAGCGCGGGAGTTGGGAAGAGAAAAGAGCCATTAAAAGGACTAGCGCTTATTTGGAGAGAGGCATGGACGAGTGTTTGGCGGGTAGCATGGGTTGTGATATGCGTGTATTTATGGCTGGCGTGTTACGGATAGGATTGGATAAGATATACTTCTGTATCATGTACTCGGGAATGCATGGATAGGCGTTAGAGGACTGGTTCCAAATGTAAGCACAGGACATGATCACAAAAGGTTATTTTCATATTCAATGTGAAAGCCATGCAATTTTTTCTATGGTACAAATGACCGGCGTGCAACGAAAAACTTTAGCAAGGCGCAGGAATGAAAATAACTAAGTACTGATAAGAAGCATGAAGAAATGTCCGGCAACGCCTGGAACATATCTAGCCGCCCCTCCAAAGAGTCAAAACATGAATCATAAGAAAAAATGCAAAAGCGGCATGCCCATGACTTGAACCCAGAATGAACGCCTCCATTGCGATTTCCTCACAAGATCTCAGCATCGTCGTTTGCGGCTGCCTGTTGAATGGGAGCACTGGCAGAGGAAGAAGCTACAGGAGCACCTGCAAGCCACTCCCTGAACTCGTTATTCTTCTGAGCAACCTCATCACGAGTCTTGCCCTTCATCCACGCATTGTTCATCTCAAACTTCTCCTTGAATCTTTCTTTACGGATGTTCGTGAATGGTTGAAGTCTCTCAGCGGCGTAGCTTACTCCAGTCTCGGGATCAAAACCAAGAGGCTTGTCGGTGAAGATGAGATATTCCTCGTTTGGCGGCGGTCCGTATTTGATCTGGTAGCCATTAACGGCAATGCGTAGGATCAACTCTTCTTTGCTGCCAGCTCTGACCTCGCGAGCTGCACCCTCCTCGAAATCCGCATCGCTGGTGGGGACGTTGCGCATCAAGACAGCCTTATGCATCCTTTCTCGGGGAACACCTTCGGTAGGCTCAATACGGAAGTAAGAAGAGACGTAGTACTTCCATTGATCAACGGCAGTCATATCGTCAAGCTCAAAGGTAGTATCGTCTCTTTGAAACCACCTGATACCAGCGGTTTTTTTGACAGAGTTCTATAGTCAAGTTGTTAGCGTAAAAAATATGAAGCATAAAGCGTACTTACCCATTCAATTAAGAACAGTTCGCTATCCTTGATCCATTTATCAGCTTGCTTTCGCATGTTGATCTCATTGTTGTATGTAGTCTCCTCCGACTGTCTGTTGGCGTAGAATTGACGAATGAGGTCTGACGTCTTCTCCTTGGTGTCTCCGCTAGAGCAGATAGAGCCGAGCTTGGTGAGAGTCTTGAGGAGGTCCAGGATGGTGAAGACTTGCCAGCCCTTCATCAAGAAGTGACGTCGCAGCCAGGATTGATAGGCACCTTCGTCAATATCACCCTTGACATACTCTTCGATCACAGACAGGGCTTGAGAGTAAAACGTCTCACCATCGCGAGCCTTGATATCGTCTCGGGAGCTGATATAATCAAGCATTTTGGCAGGCTTGTCCAGTGCTGACCGTCTAGCTTGTTCGATGGCCTCGGGCTCGCTCTCTTTGATTTCCTTTAGTCTTCGATACAAAGTTTGAAAGATGCTGAAGAAAACATAGATGTTCTGATTAGCCCACAGCTTGTAAGTGACTCGGATGACTGGCTGATCTGCGTTGAGTTGAACATCAGATGTGCCAGGTTTGCTGGAGGTGGTCCGCTTCACCCAACGCTCATCAGAGACCTGTGTGACAGATTGGTCTTCAGCAGCATCAGCAGCGTCATCGTCGTCGGCAGCAGATTCATCGGGAGTAGACTCCTTGCTACCGGTGGCACTGTCGTCTTGTCTGCCTTTAGTACCGTTGCGGCTGCGGTCAAGCACTCCTCGACGAAGGTCGGTCTTCTTGCCATTCGAGCGTTTGCTACGACCATTTGGCAGTTCAGTCGGTGCGAGCTCTTCGGAGTCATCTTCGGGTGTGTCGCGATCGACATCATTGGTGGCCTCGACGATTTGATCATGAGAGATGCCGAAGAAGATGCCAACGAACTTCTCGAAAAAGTCTCTGATGCGACGACGTTCAGAGGCGTTATGATGAACAGCACCCTTTACGTACACGGTCATGAAACGAAGGACGTTGAGAACGACATCCAAGTCAGAGATATCGTAGGTGAATTGGAATTCAACTTTCTTCTGCCCTGATGTGGTTCGTTGTCGGCGTTGCTCTTCGGCCTTGGTCTTGATAACATCGACGAGGTGTTTGGCAGAAAGGTTCTTCTTGTCGGCTGTCTTGACGTTGAGACCTTGATGATCAAGACTCTTCAAGTATATGCCTTGAGTCTGGGCTTGCCAAACCTTCTCCCATTCACGCTACGCAAGAGGTTAGTATATTTGAGAAGAAGAAAAAGGGGGACCTTACCTGGGTGAAGCGCCATTCCTCATCCTTCTGCTTCAATCGTGATAGGACGACGGGAAGAACAGCTGAGGGGTCTTTGAACATGTCTTCAACAACCTCCAGACCACGATCACCGTAGATCTTCTTGAAAACACGTCTGTACAATGATTGAGATGATCCTTGGAATCCCGTGGGCATGTTAAACTGTGCTCTTTGCTCTTCGGTCATGACAAGGATTGACTGAGCAATAGGCTCAAGAACTTGAATCACCTTGGAATTGGCCTCGATGTTGAAGTCGTAATCATGGCGTTCTTCCTCAATGCGAGAGAGCGCATCCTCGAACAGGTTCTTCCGATGAGCAACGAAACCAGAGTCTTCGGACGCCCAAGTGGGATGAGAAGCCCAGTCATCGTTGAGTACCTGGCGGCACATCTCATCACGACCTGAGCATGGCTTAAGACGCTCCTGCAATGTTGTCAGTAGTGTTCCATGATTGTGTAAACGTGATTGTTGTCGATAGCAAATGTAAAGGAAGGGGAAATGGACGTACTCGCTTTGGTAGCAGTCGATAGCTAGGTCCCAATCCTCTGCAGTTGCTAAGAGCAACTCGTCCTGACGGAGCCATTGGCTGATTGTCAATCACTTCCTCCTTGCCATCGTACTGAACGAAGTTCTTGAACCATGTAGTCAAATCTTGGTTGCCACCAACAAATTGGCTGACTTTGTGGACAAGGACGTTCTTATCGATAAGATCTTGGGAGAACATGTTGCAAAGTTTAAGAAATTCATTCATGGTTGACTTGTTACCGATGTACTTCTTGACACGGTCAAAGAAGGCAAGCTCTTCCTGCGAGGCGCCAGAATTGGACGTTGGCGGAAGAGGCTCTGGCAGGACGGGTGTCAAGGTGGGGGAAACAGCTTGGGCATCAGGCAAGTTGCCTTTGTGACTCAGCTTGGCTCTCTGAGAATTGTGTGAGTAAATGGATCCTAGACTGGACTTAGAAACTTACCTTGTTTGCAGGAGTACCTTGAGGAACAGCGCGGGAGCTCTCGCCGACGACATTGGGTTGAGGTGCAGATGGAGCGACAGCGCTGTTACGTGGTCGCTTTTTGCTTTCTTTGCTGGTGTTCTGAGGAACTTGGAAGTTACCAACCGGTGGCATCTTTGATTCTCCTCTCGCGCCGTGGTTTGGGGGCAATTGATTTTGTTGTGCTTCTTCCATTGCCTTCGCAGCTGCGGCTGCTTTGGCTTGAGCGGCTGACTCGGGGAGAAATTGCTTGAAGTCTTCAAGAAGATCAGGTGCAGTGTTGAAAAGGGTTGTAACTTGCGCGTAGACGTCTTGAATGGGTTTTGATTCGCGCTGGTATGTTTGAAGAATCTCGAGAAATTGTTTGTAGATCTCAGGTCGGTCTTGGAATCGATTCTGTGGAGAAAATTAGCTCATTACCCAAAAAAATTATTTTTTATTTTTTGGTTGTTCCTATTGTCGTGGTTGGCAGCCTTGCGTTGACTCGATGCTGTTGTCTTGGTATTGTGGTTCGCTTTTACGAAACCTCCAAGTCACCATCCGCTTGCTTCATATTGTCATAATTACCCCAGCCACAACAATCCGAAAAATCAAAAAAAATCAAAATTTTGCGAAGTGCAATGAAATAACGAACCTTGATCTTGTTCACATAACTGATCGCATGGTTGAACTCAACAGGTCCTCTTTTCTCCAGACCTGGTTGTGCTGCACCATTCATGCCCGGTTGACCACCTGGAGTGGGTGTTTGTGTATTTCTTGGCGGATGACCCAAGGTTGCAACGGCACTTGTCAATTGAGACACTCCTCTTTGTTGTTGCTGGTGAGCAGCCGCTGCTGCTTGCTGTGCGTCGTACGAATTGTGTTGGTTTTGAGTTTGACTGTATGGGGGCGGTTGATTCTGACCCTGGGGACTGAACACAGCTTCTGGGCTTTCAATGCTATGTTGCGGTTGTTGCTGCTGCCAGTTTCCAGGGCGCTGTCCACCATAATAGCCTCCGCCTCCACCTTGTATGATTACAGCGTCGGGTAGTGCCCGGCCAGCACCAGTTATTGATTGTACTGTTGTTCCCATGGGAGTTGTCACTCTTATTGTATTTGGATCATTTCCTGCGCCGCATTCAATTCTATATCCCGGTGGTAAGAATGTATTGAAGCCTTGAATAAGATTCGGATGGCCAGCGAATAGTTCCGAGACTCGATTTATAACGCCGGGTGTATCAATTCTAGTAACAAGTGTTAGCAATATTGATAACTGCAGTGGGTAAGTATTTTGACTTACGCTTGGCTTTTGAAGTCTTTCATAATATCTAAAAATCGATTGTACACATCTGGTTGATCTGCAAATTGTACCTTGACCTGGTCAAGGTAGCTGAGAGCATCCTGAAAACAGAACACGAGTTAGCCATGTTTGCAATAACAGAGCAGTTATATTGAGGAGCAACATATTGCCTTTGCCATCTTCAGTCCTTCTATAGATCGAAGGCTAGGTTTAAGCCAAAAGCAAGAAGCAATCGCAGGACTAAGAAGGGGTAACAGGTTGTTTCACAGGGATGCCATTTCTCTGTTGCACCTTGCTCGGCTTGCCAGACGTTGCTGCTAATTCAGAAGAGTCAAAGTGTATTGCAGGTTCGGTCTCGATCACGGAAAAGTAAGAATTTAAGCCACAAAGGCTAAGATTAAGTAGGTTTGGAAGGACACAAATGATTCATGGCAGTATGACTTACATTCAATATCGGCTGTTGTCCCCCTTGTCCTAGAGCTGGTGCTCCAGACATTTGGTGACCTGGAGGAACACCAAATGGGAGTGCCTGTTGTAACCTTGCTTCCTGTTGCTGCTGCTGTTGCTGCTGCTGCTGTTGTTGTTGTTGCTGCTGTTGCTGCTGTTGAAGCGGGCCGCCGAAACCCACTGGGTTGGGTCCAGGACCACCGACAGGATTATGATGTAGAATGCTGGGTCCAAAGCCTTGCTGCTGCTGGATGCCCGGAGGGTTTTGTGGGTTGTGCTGTAGCGGTCGATTCGCTTCGCTGTGTAGAGGACCACCAAATGCATTTCCTGGGCCACTTGGGGCGCCTAGAGGAGCAGGAGGAGGTGCGCCGCCATGATTCGCAAGGAGACCACCAGGGCTATGTATTGCACCTGGCAGACGCGATGCTACCGGCTGATGGATAGGGATCGAGCCCGTGCTGCTCTGATGAGGAGGAGCAGATTGATATTGTTCCCGGTGTTGTCGTTCCCTTTCCTGCCTCTCGTTATGTTCTCGTTCACGTTGCACCAATTCTTCTTGCTGCTGCAATGCTGCGCGTTGCCTATGCTGCTCCTCGAGCTCGCGATCTCGATCTCGGTCGTAGCCCGGCACAGGGCCATGAGGGGGGTTGTTCATAGTGAAAGGATAAGGCGATATGCCAAGAGGTATTATCAAGGCTGATGGATAATGAATATGGTTTTCGATACGAGTATTCTTGCTGCTTGCGATGTGTGTTAGCTATCTTCTGATAGTGAAGGATGCTCGACGTGGGCGCAACTACAAAAGGCCTTACCCAGTGATTTTAGACTGGCCAAGAATCAGTAGTCGTAGAGCTTTAGTTCAAACACATAAGAGACTTTGAATCATATCGCAAACAAGTTCACTGTCGCAACATGCTGGTGTGATGTCTGTCACTGAGTGAGGAGAGTGAAAAGCCCTCGCAGATCGATGAGCACACCCACCAGGGGCGCGGATTTTACCGGCGCGGCACTAGTGCCACTGTAAGGCTGAGCTGAAGCCGCAGCCTTGTGGACGAAATAGTATGTAAAACCTTTATATCTACAAGAGCTGGATATGTAGGTCAAATATATGCATATTTAACTGTTGTTGTTTTCATCCCAACATGCATCAATAATTGGGATGAATATCGTAAATTCACTTTTGAGCGATGTGGCTAAGAAATGCAAGGCTGAGAGGGCCCACTTTGCGAGCAACACGATGAAATCAAGACTTTAAGGACCGAAAAGAACAAACCAAAGTATGATTCTGGAGCCTGCGACACATTATGAAGGACTAAAGCCATGCTACATTACTTCTCCAAGTACAGGAAGTATATCGTCTTACTCGGAAGGGGCATTGATAATGGCTCCGGAAATGGAAGATAAGAGCCACGCTTCATGAAACGCATATGGGTGAGCCTGCATTTAATAGAGATATTCAAGAAGTAATTGATCAGCTCCTCCGTGGCCATTTTGGCTATATTCATGGACTCAGTTCACTTCCGGGAATCTCATGAACTTCATTATACATTCTGAAAACATATCGACATGATCTATCGTGATCCCTGGCAAAACCAATCATTAAATAAATGAGCCATCCCAACGCCAACGCCGAATAAGTGAGGACAAGTATGTAGTATTCCAGCTCAAGCGTAATTCCTGACGCCCTTCAATATCCAGACTTCTCCATTATGGACCTTGCTAGCGATACTACTAACTTCGATCCTGCCCGGTTGGATCTGTAAAGAACATCAGCACTATTCCAGCAGTCAAAAACAGCAATACTTACCATCTTGATTCCATCCTGATTCTCCCACCAAATCTCATCACCAGCCAGTGTCTTCAACTTCTCGCCCTCCTTCCACGGACTCGCAGCGACACAATGCTGCTCGACAAACCTCCTTAAATTCTTCTGGGCTCTCTCCTCTCCATTCTCACCCTCATATGCATCCGCGCCTAGATTTTCATAATCCTTGGGATCTTCCCACGGTTTCCGAGGAAGTCCCATAATCGCACTATTAATCGGCGCAAGTATCGTCGTATTCAACGAACTATCTTCAAACCTTTGACTGATCGTCGCGAAATCGCGCGTGAAGCCTGCAAAGATATTGATGCTGCGATCATTTCCCAGCACATCTGAGAGGATCACGGTATCGCCGCCAGCGGGATCTGAGGTTGAAGGAGAGTCGGTCGGAGGAGGCATCGCGGGACTGAGATTATCCTGTAAAGGACGTTGTTTCTCGCTCAAAGCATTGACTGCAAGAGTTGCAGTCAGTAGAGAATAAATACAGGATGTAAAACGCATTTTGATGGATTTGTTGTACAAAGTGGGTTCCTCTCTGCTGCGATGACGAAGTTGGTCGATGTCCCAAAACTTGGGGAGATTTGCGCGGCACGTGATTCGGCGAAGGGGTTTACACGGAAGTTATTGGAGGGGGGTGTCTCGCATGTACATGTTGGTTTTGGTCGAAAAGGAGGTAGATGTAAGTGGTACTCAGCTTTGTCGGTGTTATTCTTCTCCATCCATGCTTCACCGCCCCAATCAAGGGATACAGCTCGTACGTCGATTACCACCGGATTGACCGAGCCAACATACCCGGGCAAGAACATGAGAATATAAATTGAGTCTTAGTTTTCGCTTCTATCCATTCTTTTTCTTTGTTATTCATCTTCAAGACGTATTACTTTTCAGTAATCTGGGACCTCGCACTGCTTATCTTCAGCTCACCATTTCTTCAACCAAGCTGATAATGAAAGTCATACTATCAGGCGCAACGGGATTCATTGGGGGCGAAGTCCTTAACCAGGCCCTGATCCACCCATCGATCACATCCCTTGTCTGCCTGACGAGGAAACCTCTACCAGAAGCTATAGCAAGCATTCCCAAAGTTAAGGTCATAATTATCAATGACTTTACTTCCTACTCTCCTGAAATCCTCTCCCAACTAGAAGGCGCCGAGTGCTGTATCTGGTATGTATAGACACGGCTAGCTCTAGTGGTTCATCTTCATCGTTCATAGCCAGAGAAGCTGACTCTGAGAAAGGGCACTTGGATCCCCAGCACACAAGAGTTCCAATCTCGAGGAGTGCAGGAAAATCGAGATCGGATACACCCATGCCGCAGCTGAAGCATTTGCAAAATCTCTTGTCCCGTCTTTGAAGGCACAAGGCAAGAGCTTCCGTTTCGTATATTTGAGTGGCAAGTTTGCGGAGCGCGAGACAGAGAAGCATTTGTGGTTTCTGCATGATTCAAGAACTATAAAGGTAATATACATTTCATATCCTTACCATTGGGAATCATTTAACATCAACCAGGGAACTGTAGAGAATGGCCTTCTTGTGATTCAGGAGAAAGAACCGAGCTTCGAGGTCTCCATTGCTAGGCCAGGAGGCGTACTTGCCAAAGACACTATCTTACCAAATGTTTTGGTAGGTGCAACAATGTCTATTAAGGTCGATGAGCTGGCCGCCGCTATGATTTCAGAGGCAGTAGAGAGTTCAAAAGGAACGAGGACGTTCGAAAGCGATGAATTGAGGAAGAAAGGTATTGAGATACTGAAGGGAAGATAATTTAGGAGTCTATGGTTGTTTTGCGTTGGATTGACGGCCTTAGGTAGACTCAATCAGATTTGCTGCTTCGCATGAAATCTTTGCTTCGTACTTCTAAAAGGACATTCGTAAGACTCGAGACTGAATAGAAGAATTCTTTGCGTATATGCGAAAGATACTGCACCTCCCGGTACTCCGCCCGCATAGACCATCCACACGTGATAGCTCAATCTCGCCACCCTTTGGAGCGAGGACCGAAACGCCAATACAGCGAGGCTGCGAGGGGATACTTCAACTACGGAGGTATATGATGAAACTCGACGCTGCGAGCCGTCATGATCACGTTCGTACATCTCTCATTCACATGTCAAGCGTTGTTGGCTTTTTACCCCTGAGGTGAGCTGAGATTATGGTCATCCGGTCATCTGATGCGCTGGAAAAATGGTCTGGAGAAGAATGACTGTGGGGATGCGGATGCGGATGCGATTCTAGTGGCACAAGCGCAACATCTTCACATGCTCAGCCCGCTGAAAACGGTCTTTCTCCCCGGTCGTCATGAGGCATAAATACGACTCAGCTGTTATTTCGCAGCATCGTTCAGCCGAAGTCGCGGGTACTGTACAGTACTGTACATCGAGGGAAAGATGAATGTCCATATCTACATCTAAACAAAAGGAATAGAATCAAACCAGCCTTCCAATCTCTATGATACCAAACATAAACCAAACATTGAGAAGGCAAGCCAACTGGAACTGGAAATCGCTGACTTAACAATTCGTTTCATTCGCCGAAACCAATAACCGGTTCGAGACTAAGCTTCCCTGGGAACCTCGGCATTCCATCCCCAGATCCCAGTGGCGGCTCGTGCATCCAGGAAGTCACAAAACCACTCCATTCTCCACCTCTTGCTTTCTTCTGCAAACTCCAAGTTCTCTTCCATTCCCTCATACATCATCTCCTGCAGTCAGTCAAGATGGCCCCTAGAGTTATTGTTGTTGGTGGTGGTTGTAAGTACAATGTGCATATATAACCCCGCTCAATTGAATGCTGATCGTCTGACAGTGTCTGGCCTGAGTGCTGCGCATACTATTTATCTGGCAGGAGGCAATGTTGTAGTTCTGGATAAGCAAGGTATGCAGAATGCGAAATAACAGAGTCTGCAATATCTGACAAATTCAGGTTTCTTTGGTGGAAACTCCACCAAAGCCACTTCCGGCATCAACGGAGCTCTTACTCGAACACAAGTCGAGAATCATATCCCCGACAGTGTCAAGCAGTTTTACGATGATACCTTGAAATCTGCGAGAGATAAGGCCAGACCGGACCTCATCAAGGTCTTAACATACAAGTCTGCGGCAGCTGTTGAATGGCTTCAGGATGTTTTCAATTTAGATTTAACTCTCGTCTCACGGCTAGGGTATGTATGATGCTCCAAATGCTAATCACATGCTAATCGTGGTTTTTGAACAGAGGTCACTCCCAACCAAGAACACACAGAGGGCACGATGCTAAGTTTCCTGGTATGGCTATTACATATGCTTTAATGCAAAGACTCGAGGAACTCGCCGAAAACGAGCCCGAGAGAGTACAAATTATCAAGAAGGCTCGTGTAACGGGCTTGAACAAGGAGGGCAACCTCGTCACTGGTGTCAAGTACGAATTCGATGGTGAGGAGTCAAATCTTGACGGCCCAGTTATTCTCGCTACTGGTGGATATGCTGCCGATTTTACGGAAACCTCCTTGCTCAAGAAGTATCGTCCAGACACATATAACCTCTCCTCAACCAACGGTACACATGCCACTGGTGATGGGCAAAAGATGGTCATGGCCATTGGTGGTCATGGCATCGATCTAGACAAGGTTCAGGTGCATCCCACCGGTCTAGTTGACCCCAAGGATCCTGGATCAAAGTGGAAGTTTTTGGCTGCCGAAGCTCTACGTGGTGAAGGAGGTCTTCTCCTAAACGCAGATGGCGACCGGTTCTGCGACGAGCTTGGTCACAGAGATTACGTCTCTGGCGAGATGTGGAAGCAAAAGGACAATGGAAAATTCCCTATCCGACTCCTCCTTAACTCCAAGGCATCGAATGTTCTCGACTTTCATACTCGCCATTATTCCGGCCGTGGGTTAATGAAGAAGATGACTGGCAAGGAGCTTGCAAAAGACATTGGTTGCACACCAGAACACCTCCAAAGCACCTTCAAGGCATACAATGAAATTGCCGACGGCAAGAAGAAGGATCCATATGGCAAGAAGTTCTTCCACAATGGACCACTCGACATCGACGATGATTTCCACGTTTCTGTCATGGAGCCCGTGCTTCATTTCACCATGGGTGGTATTGAAATCAACGACAAGGCACAAATTCTCAACTCAGAAGGCAAGCCATTCGAGGGCCTCTTCGCATGCGGTGAGCTTGCTGGAGGTGTTCACGGTGCCAACCGTCTTGGTGGCTCATCACTTCTCGGCTGTGTCGTCTACGGACGTGTTGCCGGTGACTCAGCTAGCAGTTACCTCTTCCAAAAGACCCTTCAAGGTACCAGCAGTGGAGCCTCATCACGTCTTGGCCAAATCTCTCTGCACATCGATCCTTCACAACCAGGCAAGATATCCGTTGAGTGGGATAGCCAAGGTTCAAGTCAGGGTACAGGCAATAAGCAAGCTCAGCAGTCACAGGCATCTGCTGGTCCAGTCTTGAAGCAAGGCGCGGATTCATCAGATCCAGGAAAGGTCAGCAAGGCTGCAAAACCTGCGAAGTTCTCGATTCCAGAGAAAGAATTTACAATGGAGGAGGTCGCCGAGCACAACACCAAGGAAGACCTTTGGGTTGTAGTCAAGGGCGTTGTATTAAAGTTAGACGACTGGCTTGATGAGCACCCAGGTGGGCCACAAGCGATCATGAACTTTATGGGACGAGATGCAACCGAGGAGTTTGAGATGTTGCATGACGATGAAGTAAGTTCGCTCGCTTATCTCCTTCCCAGCCGCATCCCACGTGCCGCATATCATCTATACATTTATTCTACAACGAAAATATGCTAATATTGGCTTAGGTTATTCCAAAATACGCTCCAAGTCAGGTTATCGGCCGCGTAAAGGGCCAAACTCCATCTCTAGAGATCTAGATATGGGTGATTGTAGACAGTTTGGATTCGGAGCTCGGAAAATGGACAACCCTTTGTATTGATAACATAAAGTCTGGAAACCTCCCATACATCGCACTTTTCCCAATCCATCTCTTCCTGTCTGTGACGCGTGAAAACCTCCTCAACTCCAAGCATATTTCTTTCACTTATCCGCGGGAAGTCTTCCCGCACTGAATCCGCATAACCGCGTTCCTCGTACTTTCGGCAACATTCACACCCGTCGATTCTTCTCATTGCTGCATCTTTACCGCTATAGCCCCATCGGCATCAATCATATAGCGTAGCATCTGCTACTCTATCTTAGTGCGTCCTAGGGTGTGGCTGCCGCTGAGATCAATTCAATTTGGAATTGCGAGCAAAGATGGGTCTGAACGTGCATCGTGCATCGGGGTTTCCCCAGATTTGAGTCCGGGAAGGTAGGCTAAAGTGTCGTGGCAGGGGGAGAGGGTGAAGGTGAGGTTGTTTGTTGCTGGGTGGATGGGTGGATTGATGTTTGGTGTTTTGTGGAGAGGGTATGCTGGGCTTTTGGAGAGCTAGCTGTGGTTTGGGTTTGGCTGGTGGGTGGGTGGGTGGTTTTGGGGGAAGGAGAAATTGAGAGGTGGGAATATACTATGTCAGTCTTCGCTTTGGGTTCTAGTAAGTGTTTTCGATGTTTTGACATCGTGGAAAAGAGTTGAATGCGCAAGGAGATGGAGGAAATTTGAAAATAGTCCCAGTGGCATTACAGTCCCGAGCGTGTCTGGGCATTGTGGACTTGTCCGCTACGTTTAATTGGATGTCCAAGTCGGACCTCCACAATATCGTCTGATTTCGACATTCTCATGTTTTTGTAATGATGCTCTTGCTGCACACGTCATAATATCTAGTAAACTGATTCACCATGCGGCGAGTTAGTATTTAAGATCAACGCTGCACACTTTGCTGCAGATGGAGAATAGCCTCAAGGATTACTTCTACGATTACAAAACCTGGAAATATCGCCGCACCTACTAGATACTTCGCCGAAACGTCCAGGAGACACTGCCAGCATTGTTTCACTGTATAATTATTTGCTTTTGTGCCTTCCACGAAGTCTTGTGGGCATTGTCGTCTGACGGTCCTTCTTGAATTGACAACAACAATGGATTTTATTGACAACAACGTCCAATCATCCTCCGTTATTCAACAAAATCGTCCAAGTGCGGCGGTGGTTGGTTCTCCCTTGGAAGACTTCACCGGCCATTGCAGCTCGTCGTCGGAGCCCACTATCTTCTTCTTTGAGGCCGACTTCTTGGGTTTTTGCTCCTCCTCCTCCTCCTCGTCGTCGTCCTCTTCTTGTTCCTTTTTCTTCGACTTTTCTTTCATGAATGATCTCGTTCCTGGGCAAGGAGGTTTCTTGGTGGCTAGCTTTGGTTTCTTTGAAGGTGTCTCGATCTCGATAACGGGCTTTGAGGGGCGTCCTCGCTTCTTCGGTGTCAACAATTCGTCGAGATCCGGGCTTGGTACGTCCAATCGAACATCTTTCACTTGCTTGTTGTCGAAGTAAAGGTCATGGAAAGTTGGTCGAAGCTTCTAGTCAAGCTCTCCACACACGTCGCCGCGAAAGGTGGCAGGGCGTGAAGGTTGGGAAAACTGTTGTTTGGAGTTAAAGTTGATATATCGAGATCTTCAGGCATTTTATAGAGATTTTTCCGTATCGCGTTGACTCTTATGTAAATTCACTGTACTGTGTTCTCAAGGCGACTCCTTTCAAATCAGTCATCATGGCATAGATAGAGATGTCGACTTGTCATGGTCACCTTCAGCCACCAGTCTGCCACTAGTCAGGCGGCACCGACCTTCCAGCTCTCCAAAGAAACCCACTTTGCAAGGCTTTTCGGCACAGCCATCCCCACAAACCCCGCAGTTCCAGCAGAAGAGCACTACTCCAGGAGGCAATTTCCAAAAGCCGCAATCTCCCTTTACCTTTCCAGGCTCTTCGGCATATCCCCACGGCCCACAATACGGCGTCCAGCAAGGCTATCCACCTCTAGGGTACGCCGGCCAACACAATTCTCCAGCACCGCCGAACTACGCACAACAGAATTTTTGATGAAGGAGGGGTAAGGTTTTGCTTCTTCTTCTTCCAGACTCTCTAAGAGTTTATTCAACTTGAGCCTTGGCAGAAGAAACTCAGGCAAGGACTGAAGGTGAGCAAGTCGATGACCAATATCAACCGCCAACACCTTGTAGCTCCTTGTCGAAGGACTATTTAAATGAACACAACTCCCACTGTTCAAAGCCGCCGCATATTTAACGACATAACACTATATTCTCAGGACTTGACGATTAATCTCCCGGGTGAGGCTCGCTCGGGGATCCTACACCTGTCGCACCACAACCCGATATTGCTAGGAAGCACAGCTATCATCTCAATTTTTATCACCATTAGTCCTGATAGCTGACAGCAAGAATTTGAACACCAGACGACAATGGAACGGTGCTCCTTTTCTCAAAATGGCGTAAAAATTTTGCTAGCTTTTCAAAATTATTAAAACATACTTGTATCTCCAAGTGGAATATCTACATCACTGACCCCTATGTCCCAAGCCAGTCCAAACATAAGGTGATTTCAAGCCCCAGTGCTAATGTTTAACTTCCAAATTTCCTTCGACTGTGAAATATTTATACCCCAGCTACTCGCGTTAGGCCGAAGATCTAGCTCGTCGAATTCTACGTGTTTGTGACTCAATAGTATCCTCCTTGAGTCACTTCCGCTCCACTTCTTACCTTCTATTCACTAAAGTTCAACTTTGCCAGAATTTCAAACTGAGATTAAAGGAGAATCTATCTCATTTCCTCAAATCTATGACACGTTCCACACCTCAAGGTGAACGTAATGTAAGTATCGCAAGTACATACTGCTCCCAAGTCGTATAACAAACCGGCGGTAGTATTGCTATCTATGCTCTCGTCACATGTTTTACTAGACTACCGACATAGCAACAATATGCCCCAATCGTTTTAATACTATCATGCTTACCTATAGCCCGCAGAATCCTCGAGGACTGCCCCCTTCCTACTTGCAGCATCCTCCTTTTTGCTAGAGGCGAAAGTTCCAGAGTCTCCATTTCAATAGGCATCTCAATGGCAGAGCTAGCATGTTGCTAATATTTACGCCTATTCAACTCTTTCACATTGCAGAAGTAACAGAACATCCTTTTCCTATACAAACAATATCACCATACCTACACCCTGGATTTGACCCATAAGAGCGTACCCGTTATTCTATCATAACGTACCGTAAACTAAAAGATAAAAATGAAAATACTTGCATAGCAAACTGGTGGGTCTTTATATGATTTAGTTAACTTTTCCTCATGCTGCTAGATACCAAGGCAAGGCTGCATTCGACTACTTACATGCAACTTCTATATATAGGATTATGAAATCAGACCTAACTCTCATTAATCTATAACAATCACAGTAAGAACAAATCCACTAACTCACTTTACTCACCCAATAATGAACGTAAATCATTTATGTACCTCAACAACACCATCTCCCTCCATCCACAGTAACTTCCCAATTTGCACATCCGAGAGATCCTGATCTTCAAAGTGACGTATATATATCTATACCTCGAAGAAATATATTAGTAAGACGTTCTTCTCAGTCAGAATGCAAGGCACAAGAAATATGAATGTATCGATGAGCAAATTACTACTTACTTTCCTACACAACACAACTCTCCTCAACTATCTCTCACTACTTAAATGCACTTTTCAAGATTTTTTCTATTCAAAAGCAAGAATCTTCACTTCTCCTCAAAGCGTCTAGAATCGCAAGCAAGCACCCAATCACTCATCCATTATTTCATTTCTCTCTTCTTCATTTCTCTTCTCTTCTGCAATAACAAGAACTAAAACAAAAACATAATTAATTCCAATAATCGATACCGATTTAAATAATAGAAAGAATATAAAAATATATAAAATAGATCAACGATCAAGAATCGCTCAAAGACAAAACTTAAATAATCCTTAGCAGTTAGCAAAAAGTAATGGCTATGATCGATTTAGCCGTGAAGTGGGCTTTGCGCGTGAAGATGATAGTTAACATAATTCGGGACTTGGTAACGAAAGGAATTGGTAATTTGAGAGTTGCGTATTCCTATTCTCAGCTTTAAGGAAAGTTATGATCGGCTTTTTCTAATGTTTACTATGAAAGAGATTCAATATCGCAACTCAAGCATGATATAACTTCTCTCGTCATTACTAGTTGTGGAACTCTTTGCAGAATTGTTTGGCTTGCAGGTATGATTGGCTGCAATAGCAGGGTGAGACAGCCTTGGGCGCCTATGTTCTGTACACCTTTTTCTCTCTGTACCTTGATGCGATTGATTCACATAAGAGTGCTAGTAACTGAATACCATCCCTTAATAATATAACACCGTGAAACGATTCCGCAATTCAGGAGGCAAAGAAAGACATCATGATTAAAATTCTATGTCACATGATGTGTGGTTGATCCCTAGGTACCTACCCAGGTACGCAAGAAAGGAGAAAATAGTGTTGGAACTGTAGGATTGGCCTAGAGTTTCCAGGCCATGTTTTCTCGTGTATTCATCTATTTCCTTCAAGATTTTGTGAATTTGTAAAAGATTTGAAGATTGCTGTCGAGTCTAACATTCTATTGTTAACCTTTACAACTGGCCATATGAGATGATGAGAATTAGAGATCGGAGTATAGATACAAGAATAGATATTGCTAGGATTAAATAAACTCCCTAAGGGTTGAACATTGAACTTACCTCGAGACAACTACCTTGACGTTCTGAATATTGTATATGAGATTATGAGAATTATAAATCATAGGACACAAGAAAAGACATTACTAGAATGGACCTTTTCTAGACTAGACATCTAGCCTACTTACCGAAGAAAACGTCGAGCTGAGAGTATCTCTGGTACACATAGCAACTTGTCTAGAGGTTTGACCTTGGAGTGTAAAGGCTTCAACAAAGAATGACGAATAGCATGCACCTCGTGAAGGTCGTAAAAAGGTTGAAGAGCTGTGAGAGAAGGGGTATCAACTTCGTCGGTTTCGAATGACTTCCAAGGGAGGAAGGTCAACTCGAAGTGAGATTACCGTTGTCAAACCACCACCACAACATCTCGCATGCTCATGTGCAATGTTTGGAGAGCTCGTTCAGCGCTTGCAGACCTCTGCGGGACATCCGAGCAAGAATATATGGCCAGCTGAACAGTTTGTTGACGTAAGAATCTGTGATACCTGACACCAAGTCCGTGCTCTCTGCGTGGCGCAACAGGACGCTAAGGCTGTGGATGACCGCAACCTTGCGATGTCTTCATGCACATTCCATGCTTGATATATTAAAAGGGTCGGAGAGGCAATTGGCAGACGTTCAAGACCAATCATGAACGAAGGAAGAAACGCTCGTGCTTCAAATGGGTCGTGGATTCCATACCCGACGACAGCCGCGGTGGTCACAAGTGGTGAGCCGAATAACGGAATCACGCACAACGAGACGAGCCTCGAAGCGAATCCACTCGCGGCACATGTGCCGATTCCATGGTGTCTGCCGTTTGTGGCTTGCTTGCTCTCATTGCGTGCCGGAGGTCCAACTCTTGGCTCGTGGGATCCTTGGGAAGTTGGGAGACTAAAGATATGGTGCAAATTGCCTTTGTCCTTGATGCATTCTAAGCGGCTGGGCTGATCCAAACGTTGTCGGACTTCAATTGGCAATACTTGGCCAGCGCCTCTCTTCCTTGGAGTTGCGCGCGATGTAGAGGTGAATGCGGACGACAGTGCTTGGCTCCCTTGGCAGCAGAGTCTGGAGTGAAATTGCTCTCCCTTACCGGTACTCGAGTCTCGAGGACTTGGCCTAACAATAGTCGACGTATGTATTCGGATGACTGGCCAGTTGCGTAATCGTGCTTGTGCCACCACCACATCAAGAAATACACACTCGGCAGACTGAGAAGGCTTGACGCACCGTAATCCTCCGTTTCAAAACAAAGCAATGGCTTTTGCTGCAAGTATGCGCGAGTCGGTGCCTGCCGTTATTATTATTGAAATGCAAGCAGGAAAGCAAGACGGGAAACGCAAGGTAAAAACGCAACATGGCTGGTGATGGCTGACCGCAACTCACGCCACATGCGTCGCCAGAGACGGAGAGCTGAATAAAATTCCTTGGGAGGCTTGAGAGGCTTGGAAGGAATCGAGTTGCACAGCAGAGCCACCACAGAAGACGATGGCCCTCCGGTTCTGAAACGAGGTAGACGGAGTGGTGGTGATATCGAGGCCACAATTTCCGGCATCGAAGATTCGAAGGGGAACGACCAGGCGGAAGGGGGCCGCCCCATCTGTCGATAATCTCGATTCTCGATATTCCACGCTGGACCCAGCACGACGGCCAAGGGCCAAGGACTTTGGACGAAAAGCACGATGCAGGCAGGCAGGCAGGCAGGCAGGCAGGCAGGCAGGCCTTGTCATGCCATGCCATGTTGCCATCTTGGTCATGTTGACCTGGAGGCTGGTGGTGCGCAGGCACGGCTGGATCAGAAATCTCGCAGCGAGGGAACCGACAGCATGTTGCATGTTGCGTGCCTAGCCGGACTAGGCCGAAAGCGGTCTAGGCGGCATCTTCCCCTCCTCGGCCAGCCAGCAGGAGCAAATGCCAGACCACCGAGGGCAGGCCCAGTCCCACCGTGGTTCCCTCGTCCCCTCGTCACCTCGTCCCTCGTCCCAGACTCCCAGACTCCCAAATCATCCGGAACAACGAAAGTGCGCCCAGCCCACGCTGCTTTAACGCCGTCCCCTGTCTGGTCTCTCCTCCTCTCCTGTGCTCTCCTCAGACTCCTCTCTCCTTTCTCCTCTCTCCTGTCTCCTCAATCCTGGGCCGCCCTCTCTCCTCTATCCTCTGGTGTCTGCGCCATCGTCGTCGCCATCTCTCTCTTCCCTTTCTCTCCCCCTCGCGCACGTCCTCTTCTCTGCTCTCCTCTCCTCTATGTACCACACCGCGTCGCCTCAGGCCGTCACCACCAATTGCCCCCAAGCGCTCTCGCTCTCTCCCTTCTCCTTCTCCCTCTCCTTCTCCTGGCCCGCATCCTTCGCCGCCTGCCTGCGCCGGTACGCTCATTTCACGCTGGATGGTCCTGTGGCAGTGGTGGTCCCTATTTCGGAGTGCGAATGTGACAAGGCCGCCCAGGATCTTGCAGACTTGCAGGCGAAAAGCACAGGGTGGACGCACGCCCAGCTGGCTTCCACCACACAACTGCGCAGCTCAACGCCCTCCCACACCAAAATCCGCCCCAGCTCAGGCCGCCCTTCGAATCACCTCTGGGTTGGCGCTTGTTCTCCTTCTCCCGTCCCCGTCCATCAATCACTCCCCTTCCCCACACCCTAACCACTACAACTCCCTCCCAGACTCCCAGACTCCCCTTCGTTGCGCTGCAGCACACTCCCAGGCCCTCCCGACGTGCTCGCCGACCCCAAAATCCCCAGCGACCCGCTCTCCGGCACCCACTGATCCCCCTCGTCCTCTCGTCTCCTTTCGCACGATACTGCTCCACTTCCTTCGACGTTCGAATACTCTCCTCCACGTGAGACTGCGACTGATCTCTCTGCTTTGAGACGCGAACGATCCCAGGGCATGTTACTCAAGATCACTGGACACTGTGCGAGCACACTCGTCGACCAGTAGGGATGCCTACGACCTACGCTCCAAACTCTGGTGATCATCATAGTCGACACTTTCGCCGAAACCTCGAAGACAACCTCGTCCTGCGCTGACCTCTCGACATACAACAATCATGTCGTGGCACAAACCTGATCATATAGCAGGAAGTTCTGCTCCTGCTATTATGATTGGGCTTTTCGTAGCAACTGGTGGGGTTTTGTTTGGTTACGATACTGGGTGAGTTGACGTTGAGCGGCGGCGGCGAGTGCATGGCGACTGACGATGGGCAGCACGATCTCAGGAATTTTAGCAATGACTGCTTTCCGCGATCAATTCTCGACTGGTTATATCGATCCGAAAGACGGGAAACCTAATGTGTCGCCGGCGCAGTCCTCAGTGATAGTCGCGATATTGAGCGCAGGAACATTTTTCGGCGCACTTCTTGCAGCGCCTCTAGGAGACAAGCTCGGTCGTCGATTATCACTTATTATTGCCGTGGGCATATTCTCGTTCGGTGTGCTTCTACAGACTCTTGCGATGGCAATTCCACTACTCATAGTGGGAAGGTAGGCATCCCTTATATCATTATGTATCACGGAGGCTGACACAAGTGTTATAGATTATTTGCGGGTATCGGTGTTGGCATTGTATCCGTCCTGGTCCCTCTCTACCAGTCTGAGATGGCTCCCAAATGGATTCGAGGTACTCTAGTTTGCGCATATCAGTTTGCTATCACTACTGGCCTCCTTCTCGCCGCCATCGTCAACATTTTCACCGAAAAAATAACACACAGCAACGCATTCCGAATCCCTCTTGCCCTACAGTTTGTCTGGGCTGGCATCCTTCTACTTGGACTCGTTTTATTGCCCGAAACACCACGTTATCTCATCAAGCGGGGTCTGCATACTGCTGCTGCGTTATCACTCAGTCGTCTTCGGCGACTTGATATTACTCATCCAGCTTTAATAGAAGAGCTTGCCGAGATCGAGGCCAACCACGAATACGAACTCAGTCTCGGGCCTTCAACCTATCGCGACTGTTTCTTCGGCTCTCCCAGTTTAGGCCGTCGTACTTTGACGGGTTGTGGTCTGCAGGTATTACAACAGCTGTCGGGGTGCAATTTTATCTTCTATTACGGAACGACATTTTTCCAACGCATCAATATCCCTTCTCCATATATCATAGCAGTTATCACCAACGTCGTCAACGTCGTCTCTACTATTCCTGGAATGTTTCTCGTTGAATCTTTAGGAAGACGTCGGCTCCTCATGTTCGGCGCTAGTGGCATGGCTGTCTGCCAGCTTCTAGTTGCTGCCGTGGGTACTGCGATTCCCGATTCCTATACAGCCAACATGGTTCTCATCGTTTTCGTCTGTTGTTATCTATTTTTCTTCGCCTCCTCCTGGGGACCCGTAGCATGGGTCGTTACGTCTGAGATTTATCCTCTAAAGGTTCGCGCCAAATCGATGTCCATCACCACAGCGTCCAACTGGCTCTTGAACTTTTCGATAGCTTACGGTACGCCTTACCTTGTCAACAGCGGTCCCGGGTACGCCAACCTTCAAGCCCGAGTCTTTTTCATTTGGGGTACATTCTGTGCATTGGCAGTTGTCTATGTATGGTGCATGGTTTACGAAACGAGTAAGATCAGTCTCGAACAGATTGACGAGATGTACGAGAGAGTCGATCATGCATGGAACAGCAAGTCGTTCCAACCTTCTTGGAGTTTCCAAGAAATGCGAGATGAAGGCGTTTCGGCGAGTGGAATACAACTCGAGCATGCCGAAGAGCCTCGACGGCGAACTGGAACTAGCACCAGTGCCAGTACTACGGAGAGCGAGACTACGCTAACCGAAGAAGAAAAGATCATCGCGCAGTTAGGCGACGTCGATCTAAGTTACTAATATTTGATTTTTGCTTTCATTGCAATCGTGTTGTGTAATTCAGCGTGGAGTTCTGTCATGGAGTTATGGCTAGCAAATCACCTCATGATATGGGGTCGGGTCGGGATTATTGGGATCAGGAAAGGGTATCTGGGCCGTCATATTTCTTCGGTGAAGGCGATTACGATTGGAGTCTGGGTCCTGTCATGGCATGTTGGGACTTGAGACACGCAAATTACAATTGCAGTTACCGTCGGAGATTCTGTCTATCATGGCCATCTTATCACATATTGTCCAGATATCAGCTGGCGAGCGTCGCATGAGAGAGCGAGCGATATATTTATTTATCACAGCTACCTTGCTGTCAATCACTAAAAGGTGCCTGCAGTATAAATGGAGACTACTACTCTCGTTGTACCATGACGTATTCTCGATATTTTTCTCGTCCTCACTCATCATTCATGTGTATAACATCTCCTCTATTAACAACATACCCTACCGAGTACCCCCAACCCTATAGTCCTTACCAAGCTCAGCTCCTGTCGATCGATCGCTCGCTATCCATCCCTCCATCCATCTACGGCTACGGATAGGCAAGATCCAGCACCGCACCGCACCGCACCTCACAGCGTAGTATAATTCAGCCGCTATACCCAAGGTCTGGGATATAGTGAGCCTCGCTAATAAAGTACGAATATAGGGTCCCGCAGGATATAT
The DNA here is from genome assembly GCA_009613015.1 of Mollisiaceae sp. DMI_Dod_QoI. NCBI lineage: Eukaryota > Fungi > Ascomycota > Leotiomycetes > Helotiales > Mollisiaceae > Mollisiaceae sp. DMI_Dod_QoI. The sequence goes on along the minus strand of VXCB01000040.1, from coordinate 177,998 downwards.
TAGCGATCTCCCCGATTTCCCCAATTTTCCAATTTTCGAGGTCGGGAAACCTTAGTTCCGATGTACAATGTACAGGACGTGAGATTTGGGTAGGGTAGAGTAGGATAGGGTAAGATCTCATTTTTCATTTTTCGGTATTCTCTCTCTCTATCTCGCTCTCGTATTCGGTATTAAGGCGCCTGCCTAAATTGTTTTTTTTGATTGTCGCGTCCTGGTATGGGTTGTGAGGTGTGATGTGTGATGTGTGAGGTGGGAGGGTAGGGAGGGAGGGGAGGAGGGGAGGAAGCGCGGCTAATTAGGGTTTCTGTCTGGATATTTGGATCGGGGAGGTGGGTATGGGTATGGGTATAAGAGGGGCAGCGAGTAGGTGCTAAAGTGTTAAAGTGTTAAAGTAAACGCCGATTGTTTTTGGGTGGTGGTCGGCGAATGCTGCGGGTTTTGGAGAGGGAGGAGGGTTGGTTTTGATCGCGTCGTGTTTGTTTATTTGTTTGTTGATTGATCGATCGAGTGATTGATTGTTTTGCTTGGATTTGGGATTTGGGATTGGGGGATTTGGTGTGATGTGAGGTGTGATGTGAGGTGTGATGCGTGATGCGTAATGTGGGGTCTGAATCTAGGTATTCTTCTCTTCATAAGTATTGTGAGGTTGTAGTACATCTTGGAGTTGCGAGTGTTTCTATGTTTATAGAACTTTCTAAATTTATGAGGTATTGTAAGGTTGTGGTACATTTTTTATTTGAAAGTCTTCGTGTGTTTATGGGACTTTTTAAAGGTCTAAGGTATTGTGTATTTGTTGTACATTTTGAATTCGAAAGTTATTGTGAGTTTATATAACTTTCTAAAGGTATGAGATAGTATAAATTTCTCGTACATTTTCAATTTGAAAGCTATTGTGAGTTTATAGGACTTTCTAAAAGCGTAAGGTTGTAAGAATTTGTTGTACATTTTCAGCTTGAAAGTTATTATAAGGTTATAAAACATTTTGAAGGTATGAGACTCTGTTAATATATAAAACATTATATTCTTACGAAGTACTATAAGCTTGTGAGACCTTGTAAAGTTGTGAGGCATTGTGGAATTATGAGATATTATAAGCCGGTAAGGCACTCCAGGATCGAAAAGTACTGTAGCCCTGAGGGATATTATGAGATTGAAAAGTGGTAAGATTGAGTGGGATATTTCAAGTAAGAAGGCCTCACTTTCTTCAAGTGAATAAATTATTATTTATGCATAAAATTCACTATATATTTAGCCATTTAATTTATAGCCTTTTATAGAAGCATGAGAATTAAGTGAATATAAAGTTTAAGTGAATACTGTAAAGGAAATTACAATTAATCATATCCTTTCTTAAGAGAAAGAATAATCACGTGATAATCCATCTCTATAAAACAGACCTTAGAACGTGTAATTCAAGGACAAAGTAAAGACCATTACCACCCTTTTTTTGTATTTGGAGAGGCGAATAGTAGGTGCGGTCTCAAATAATTTATAGGCTGTAAAATAGCTAAAAAGCATAGCCCTCTCTTTAACTAGAGTTGATAAGAGCGAGTGAAGGTGGCATCGTTAGTTAAAACGGCATCGTCTAAAGAGTTAAGCACAAAGAAAGAAGTTGATAGTAGAGGGACTCAATGCGACAAATCTTTAAACTGGTGTAATGGAAGCCCCTCCTTCTCGCCTCGTTAACGTTGGTTTTCGTCCGACAGTGTCTCGATACTTGAGAGCAAACTCCAGATGATAGCATGAATATCGAAACTTGATATCGTTACAGCAGCTCCCGATTTGAACCTCGGTGTAGCAAAAATAAAAGCTGAAAAACGAGGCTTGAATAGTAAGAATTTAGAAATAGGCTTCACTTGCGTGGAATGTAACGGCACCAGCTCCACCTAACATTTCCATGAGTGGGAATTTGTTGTTTGATTAGAGTCCACGATAAAGATGATCGCTTTATAGTTCGGAAATGCTTGTAAGAAAGCGGGAAAAGAAGTTTGCACGTGGAGAATTGCAAAAGTTGTTAAGACAAGGGAGAATACACATTTAGCATTTATCTAACTGTTTATGCTTGTGGTAAAGTGTTGAGAAAGGAGATAATGATGCAACTCTCTTTAGATATACGTCATATACGTCATATACGTCATATACGTAAAGAAATTCACTTCCAGGGGTCATTCACTACTGGAATCCGGTCTAGAAAAATATTTGCAAGAGTATTGACTTACCCACTTATTTGAAGTGCAAAATTCACTGGAAACGTCTCGTGACTGCAAAGTTTGAGGCAAAAATCGTTAAATACCTCCTCTTGCACAGCCAACGACTTCAATGCAACCTCCCAATCAGAAAAGCCGACCACAAGTTTACAACACTAGCAGTCGTACCGTAACTTGTGAGACTGTGCATTGCTTATATTTATCTGATTCTGTCTATATCAAAGAAGACAATAGAGCAAGCTGTGGGGCTATGTGATCTAGCACTTCGTCTCAGCTCAGATTTTCGTTGCCAATTCTCTTTTTGTTATCATCTGTGAGAGCTGGGACGAATTGCAGCTTTGCGGTGTAACTGCAAGGAGTAACGTGTACTACTATACCAGAGAAGAGGGGCCACTCCCTGGGTTTGCACGTGCATCGCTTTGAGAGTAGGGAGACAAAGCACAGCAACAAAATATGGATTCCGTACTTCAGATGATGACTTGCAAAGTGCAGGAACGTCAACTGAAACTAGTGAAGAAATTCAAATGCAAATCTACTAAGCCACTTTTTGAGGATGCTTGAAGGTAGTTCGACGCTCCCCGAGGATTAGAAATATGGTTGCCTTTGATTGGTGAATTGCGGCGGAGTCCTGTCAATCTCCGAGAATGACACTCAATAATGATCAAGTCGTTCATCGACTCAATGTTTGGAACATCCGTTAAATGCACTCAATTAGCCCATTTATTCCATGTTCCGCCAGTAGTCTTGAGGTCTTGCTATCAATCCCTTGGATTGACAGTCAGAGCACAAACAAACTTTCCGAAGAATCCAAAACTTCTCCCATTGGACCTGATCCCTCAACTCGTCCTCGTTGAGAGCACCATCAGGATCAAGGCCCTCTTTAATCCTCTGAAGCCTCCCTATCCAAGGTTGCTCGCCACATTGAGGGCGCAGGACATATATGTTGCATACATCGCATGAAAATTGTACTATCGCACGTCTATAAACCGGCTCGTCGAACACCTTCGAAAGGCGTTCTATCGTCCAGCCATCGTCAAATGAGGCTATTTGATCCTCGAGGAAGGTCTGCCTGTCGATCCCTGCTCGATCCAAAAGGGTTCGGAATTTGGTGAAAGACCAGGAATACTGCATGGCGATGAATATTAGTGACGTATTGCCCAATTTCCAGTGGCTGCACACGAAATGGAGACCTCCCGGTTTCTCTCTTAGGAGATTGAAGTCTCTGATGGACCATTCTGCTGAAGAATATCTCATATTGTCAACCTGTGCCATGAAAACACTGCGAATCGTTCCCTCGTCGCAGTGTGACATGACTGCTTTGGTGGTGCAATGCCCCGGTTTGAAGAGTAGAGTAAATTCGAGACACTCTTGCCAATACTGAGAGTCGACTATATATGGTTATATATTTGGAATGATCTCATAGAGGAGCCACATGCTCGGGGTTTTCTCGTTCAGATTTGTGAATACTCCGAAGGCTTCGACGGTTATAAGCTGAATCGCAAGGCTTACGGATAAGTCATCGAAACGATCGTCTAATCTCAGGAATTGCCGAATAGTCTGCTCGAATTTCTTGGCAGGCATGCCTTCTCCTAGGGGTAACCCTATGAGACTCTTCGGATAGCAGGCAAGTTCGAAGGGTGTCCTGAAATGTTTAGATCAACAATTCTCTCGTGAAAATAGTTTGTTGAGCATACATATTGAGCGTATCATGCTCTCGTACTCTAGTATCAGCTCCTTCTCGAAGAAGTAAGGCACAGATATCTGCATCACAATAACTTGCCGCTACCTACGACTGTCAGTCAATTATTCGAGATCACACAATAAGAGTGGTTGACTTACATGAAGTGGCGTTACCCCCTCCGCAGTAACGTCTTTAACGGAGGCTTTACCATGCGTTAAAAGAGATCTCACAGCATCTAAGTTGCCCTCACGACAGAAGTCGAAGATCACCGAATCGGACGGGACAAGCTGGGTGGTCGTCAGTCAATAAGCCTACGATGTTTATAAATATAGGGTTCAACACACATTGAAAGTTGCCATGTTAGCCTGCCACCCTTGAGTGCTCAGTTCCTTGATGTCAAATTTGAACACCTTTGCTACTCCAAACCTGACAACCCACCAAGACGGCACGAGAGTGAAATTTGTCTCGATTTCAAGCTTTTCCTCATTTTCAGATTGGTTAGGACCAAGATCCAAAGAAGGTTTGCAAATTCGATAGGTCGTGACTCTACAGTGCATTTCCCCCAACATAGTTCGAGTAGCTGTGAAAGAACTGTCGACAGCTCTACGACCAGAGTGCCGTTCTACTAGACGAGCACATGGTATGAGATTGCTATCGATCATGGTCGGGGTTTGACCTTGCTCCCTGTGCTGCTCGACCAGTACACTTGTAAATGTATTCTGGACCACCTGCGTAAGTTGTGTCTCCAGTCCGGATTGAATGGACCTAGCGCCCCAGAATGAAGCCGCTTGATGAATCTCTGTTGAGACTTCGACGGGAATACTGGCATCTTGCTCGGTCAACGGACTGATCGTATTGCTTGAGTATGAGAACCTCTCGCAAAGTTCAGCGACCCCTTGATTCAGCGTCGCAAGGGATTCTTGATAGGTCTTATGGTTGAGGTATTGTGCATGTCTGAATGTTCCAAGTTAATATAAATATTGTATTAATATGGCTATGCACCTACGTTGCTGAAGTCTGCTGGGCTATTAAGAGATCAAGCTTCGCCTCCTGGAGTTTCGCTTTGAAACTGGCAAGCTTGTCATTCTTCCGCACCACTTTGATGGCAGCCCATGTTCTTTTCACTGTATTATTGGAGGCAAATCCAGGCACAAGAGACTCAGCAATACCGAGGAGTGATTTCAATGATCCGTCGCATCTTGACAATGCTAGATACGTCTCGGGTTGAGATCCAAATTTCTCTTCGTCGCGTCTGATTTGATTGAGTATCGAGTCGAAGAACTCTAACTCCTGAACCACTAATTGGATATCTCTAGGGGCATCATTTATAGAGTGTAACAACGATCGACTAAAGCGGTGTGAGAATCTACAAACCTGCAAAGCTCGCAAAGCAGGACGTACATTTTGCTTATTCCCCTGCCCAAGTTGAACGGCTATCTGAACAATAGCAACTACACTTGCTGCTCCAGACAGTCCATCCATGCTGACGGCTATTTTATGACTCGGAGTAGAAAGAATCACAAACAAAGATATATCCTTGAGATAGCCTTGAAAATGCAGAGAAGAACAAAATGTCGTTGGAACGAGGAGGCGCAGACCTCGCAAGACTCAGGTTTGCACTGCTGCAGGCTCCCGAGGCAGAGCGCTGCTGGTCCAATCGACCGCACGAGAAGGAGTATTTTAAGCCTCCAACATTGTTCACACCAATGAGACGCCTTGCAACCCTCACACTCACAGTCGCACAAGCAGGGCGTCCGCGAGGACCACCTCATCTAGTGTGTGCTGCAAGCAAAACGGCTTCATTGTTTCTGCAAGGACATCGTCTCAGGAGCAAAGCAACTCAAGTCTCATGACTCGAAGATACCTCTTCAGTGGGCATTTCATGCAAAAGGCAATGAAGATGCGAAGTTTATAATGTCAACTTTAGGATAGCGACTCCGCTCCAAAACGAGAAGTATAGTGAATGAGATCTCACGATATGTTGTGAGCAGGGGAGGAGCAAATTAGGAACAAGAAGTTCTGGATCCTGGCAGAGGTTGCCAAGACCGGATCACATGATCGAATTAACCTTTACTTGGGTAGAACTACCTACAGTAGCATGCAGAATTTGCATGCTTCGCATTGCGCCTGGCTTTCGTCCCCAATCATCATATGGATTATTTTCGAACGAGCTGAAGCATGAAGTGTTGTGTCAATATTCCATCACGCATCTCAGCGTCTGCTATAGAGCTGAAATACGTCGGCACTCTATTACCGAGTCTATTTAGCCGTTTCCGGAACGCGAAGCCCAATATCAGACAGTCGCGACTACTATTCAAGACAATTTACTTGACCTCGGTTTGCGGCCCGCTCTGCTGCTTGTAGATATGTCAAGTGACATCTGCAGAGGCCACCGCTGGGGGCTTCCATATGCGTACCAATGAATGGCTCTCTTTCTCCATCGAGATGTTTTTTCAAGCCTATCTCGTCGAGTTTCAAGTAGCCGAGAAACTTCATCGAGATACCCATGCAGTACGGCAGATAGAACGAAACCATACAACGCAGCGTCACTGCGTTTTCCATTTATTGATCCTTGATATTCAGCACCTTCCCTCTTGACGTGACCAGGGATATAGATTCCCATAAATACCATCTCAAGCCACTCGACATGCATTCCCCACACTCTTCTTCACTGCTTGCTTCAAGATACTCATCAGGTCTGCTATTACGAGACTGAGAAATTTCATATTTTTTGGTCGATCTCATCATGAGAACTTCAACTATACTTTCTCTTGCTGCGTTCGCAGCGTCAGCTGTCAATGCCCATTGTATTTTCCAACGGCTTAGAGTCAACGATGAGGACCAAGGCCAGCTTGTCGGGGTTCGTGCTCCAGCCGTGAACAATCCCGTCAAAGACGTTACTTCTCCAGCTATTGCATGTAACACAGGTCTCAAGTCGCCAGTATCAACTGCCGTTGTTACCATTCCTGCGGGAGCCAAAGTCGGTGCTTGGTTTCAACACGTCCTAGGAGGACCTCAGATGCCGGGCGACAAAGATAACCCAATTGCTGCAAGTCACAAGGGCCCTGTGATGGTCTACCTAGCGAAGGTATGATCAGTCCTTTCCCCCCAGATACCTGTGCTTATGGAAATACCTGAAATAACTCCTTCTAGGTCGACAATGCAGGCACTGCTAGTTATGAAGGCGTGGATTGGTTTAAAATTGCCGAAGAGGGTATGGATACAACCACTGGGAAATGGGGAGTTGATACTATGATAGCTGGCAACGGATGGTGGAACTTCACTATGCCATCGTGCGTTGCAGCTGGTCAATATTTGATGCGAGTTGAGCTCATCGCTCTTCACTCGGCATATGCGACCGAAGGAGCTCAGTTCTATTTCTCGTGAGTCAACCTTAAAGTTTTATACAGACTTGGGGAGTATATGCTGACAGATCTAGATGCTCCAACATCAAAGTTACAGGGTCAGGCACAGCGACTGGCACCCAGACGGTGAAGTTTCCTGGAGCTTACACGGCAGATAATCCGTAAGAAATATCTTCCATCATCAGATATTGTTGCTAACCAGAAGCAGAGGAATCAAGCTTAATATTTATTCTGGCACTATCCCGAATAACGGCCTGAAACCGTATGCGGTTCCAGGTCCTCCTGTGATGCAATGTTAGGATGAACCCAGAACAACAGCATGCGGGAAGAAGGGTCAAAGGATTCAGAGGAAGTTAGCTGCGAAGGATAATTTGAGTCATTGGAATAAACTGCATCGCTCGTTTTTATGAGAGAGATTTCGGTTGAAGTTCAGGCGTGGTGGATAACCATGGGATATCCAGCTAATATTCCGGGCAACTTTTCCACGCCACATATTTTCCTTGCAATAAATTGACAAACTCTCAATGGCCGAGTACCTGAAGTCTTTCAAAAAGCAATTCTAAAATTGAGGCCTCGTCAAATGTCCACGTGATCACATGCCTTGACAGTGGCGTGCGCAGAGCGGCGGTTATCTGCCGCGCGAACTCTTCCGCATTCGCAAGACCAAGGAACCCAACAACCTCGATTCTTCACCCCTCCTCCTCCTCCTTCTCCCTAACGGTCTCTACATAACCTGGGCGAGGCATGTTTTCATCATCAGTCCGCCGGGTGGCCTCTGCAGCGCCCTCGGTGCCTATTACTCCCTCTTTCTCCTGCGCCGCTCCAAGGACCGCAACTCTCTCGTACCGCTCTCACCAAAGACGACTCTCTTCCTCGAAACCCTCTAGCCCAGCAGATGGATCATCAAACCCGCCAGCATCAACGAGAGTGAGCAAAAAGAAAGCTAGGGAGGTTGCGGCGAATTCTACCGTGAAGGGTAGAGATGCTTCGTTATTACATCTGCCCAGCGTGCCCAGCACCCAACATATACCGGAAATGCGTGAGTTGATCCTGTCAAACTCTGAAAGTGCAATCACTTTTTGCGTAGCAATTGCACCGTTGCTGCTCACTGCAACTAACAAGCCCACTTTACAGAAATCTATGCATCCGCCTTCTTCTCTCTTCACCGACCTATATCCCTCACAAACAGCTTTCCCAGAGCCGTTACAGACGATGCTTTCGCCGCAATCTTCACACCTCGAATGCGAGCGAACAAATCCTCAGAAGTTATTTCAACGCTATCGAATACGCTGAAAAAGCTCGACACCATAACGGGGAAGACAGGAGCACCAAATATGAGCATACAACAACAGCCATGGAACGAAGAGACAGATGACTTGAGAGCTGCAATCACGGAGCATTCCTATCGAAACGCAGAAGTCCAGCACCTTGATAGTTTACCTGAAGACGCTGCCAACTTCTCCAAACAGCTCATGTCCAACGAAAGCAGATACAAGCCTTTCAACCCTCCGCCACCTCCAGAGCCAATGAATACCGCTGAATCATTAGCGGCTGGTGCAGAGGCCGCAGAAGCGCTGGAGCCTCATCACAGGACATACACAGCCGTTCTCACGATTGAGGAATCAACAGACGCAAATGGAGAAGTCACATACTCAGCCCACTCTTCTCCTTTAATCGAAGAAGCTCCACGAGCCAGCCCAACGAAATTCCTCGAACGAATGCAGATCCGCCAAGAGCGATACCGGGACCAGCGAAGAGAGGAAAACGACATGCTAGCTATCTCTGTGAAGAGACAGCGGAAGTTGAAGATGAAGAAGCACAAGTACAAGAAGCTTATGCGACGGACAAGGAACTTGAGAAGGAGATTGGATCGTAATTAGACCGTTGTCGTTTTCTTGTCTCTCGGGGGGTTCTGCTTGCGTGGCATCACATGATGTTGCGTTGCTGCATATATGGCATTGTTTTACGGGTGCATAGGGTCGTCTCCTTTGTGTAGAGCCGGTCCGTTGGGTCTGTAGTCACGGCAATAGCATATCGCCTCTCTGTAGAGAGGCTTCTCAATACCTAGACACTTCTTTTAGATTCTCAAGCATGGTTCATGACCAATATGGGATGTCATACTTCTTCTAAAACTACTTGTAATTTGGGAACAAGCGGTCACATAAATCAAAGTGAGACGTCACAAACTGGCAATTGAAGATTTATGTCACGAGTCATCGATTCAACTTCTATCTACTTCATCTCATTTCCATCATCATCTGGTCCAACTCTCAATTGATAGACCATTCTGAAAAAGCCACAATTTCATCCATGAAAAACCATGCCTCTCTTCACTAATCCACGAACATCAGAATCATAACAAATCATCTATGCATCAGCGCTCATTCATATAAACCTCGGCATCATGCCCCATGCTCAAATAAAGTAGGCAGCATCAAGAAGTCCACCGTATAAGAAAAATGTGGCAAGCCAAACTTCGATTCAGCTTCTACCAATCCTCTTCCTCGTCTCGTCCCCTAGACATCGCACTCTGCCTTGCTTTTAAGGCTTCAGCTAGACCACCTGCAAAATTATTTGGCGTGCTGCGTCCACTATCCGTGCCGCTACCACTGGTATTGACACTCATGCCCGAATCACGTGGTGCAGGAGGAGGGGCTGGTTTTCTCCCACCAGCTGCTGGTCTCTTGGCAGGCGGAGCGGGAGGAGTAGGTTTGTTCCGCACCACAGGACCATGGCCGTTGGCTTTTACGGCTGCTGGTGGAGGAGGAGGCGGTGTCGGGCGGATAGCGGGAGCAGCGGGTGGTGGTGGGGGTGCTTCTTCTTTGAGATACGCAGACGGAGCCCAGCCTTGCTGGCCATTAGACTTCTTGGCTAACCACCAGCCTAAATTTTTGGTTAGTATGTTAAAGAATATCAAATAAAGGATGCTTACCATTATTTTCCTTCTGGACGATGCTCACGAGCTCGTCCTTTGCAAGTGTGATCTCGTTTGCACTCTGGCCATTGAAGTCGTAGAGAACGCGGTATTGAGGCTCTTTAGGTGCAGCTGGGGGTGCTGGTGGAGGCGGCGGCGGAATAGCTCTTCCAGACGAACTTGAAGGAGTATTTCGATTGTGTATAGGGTGTACAGGAATAGATGCCGCTGCTTGAGGTTGAGGCACATGACGGTTCTGAGCAGGAGCGGGAGAATTAAAGTTGGACACAGGTTTAGTGTTCCTGTTGCCATTAGTCATTCTGGACGGTCGCCCGCCAGGTCCACCAGGTCTGATGAGCCTGCCCTTGGTAAATGGCTTTGGTGGGATCGGCTTGCCCTTAGGCAGAGGCCGTGATACCGAATGCGACGGTTCGCCTTGAGTTGTGTGAATTGTCTGACTCTTGTAGAAGTCATCCCTCATGGTTGAGTCCTTCACAACCTTGACAAACTGCATCTTGCCAGGCTTCCTAGCATACTCAATTGAATCGCTGATCTTGAGTTGAAAGCCACCACCTGGCATGGCCATGGACATGTGCGTAAAGAGCTCGGTCTTTAGGACACAGCACAGAAGTGGATCTGCTTCCTGTGGGGATCCAACACCTAGTGAGAACCAATCGTCTCGACATGTTGAAACGCTGACGAACTTGATACCTCCAAGAGGAATCGCCCGCTCGATTGCAATTTGAACCTGCTTCTGAACCAGATGTTGGGTAACAATATAAAACTTACTCCTCGATAGGATAAGGATTCGGGGACTTGCTTTACTCGATCGACCAAACTTCGTCTCCAGAATCTCGCCACGGCATGAGAAGAGCACAGGCTCAGCGAGATTGATCGCATTTCGAACACGCGAGCCTGGCCCGCTGCTCGCCCCAATGCCAAGATAGTCTCCCATAAATCGCCTTGAACCGAGAAGACTGAATCTCCTCCGTTCCTTGCGACCCTGAAGGACTTTGTGACCCCTTTCTCGAAGGACAAGGAATTCGGCACCAGCCCTCTTCTTCCTCCACATTCTTTGAATACGAGTAGCAGCTTCGACTCGAATCCTCAAGTAAGCACGCCAAACTCGTTGAATTCGAATAGCCATATTGTGCCAATATCTGTCACGCATATGTTCTAGAGCAAACAAAGTCTCAGGAGCTTTTATGAATGCTTTAGTCACACCCATTTGGAACTCCTCGGCTGGAATGCTTGTATCCTTGAGAATTTGCTTCGCACCAGATTTTGCATCTCCAGTCCAAGTATAGTCACCAGCATATGATGTTTGAGGTGACAGCAGGTAGAATCGCTCAACAAACTTGTCGAATGTTTGACGGTACGCGAAACCAGCTCGCCGAATCCGGACATTCTCCTGCAGACCCAAATACTTGATCTGATGCATAACATTGGGAACGTTGTACTCGGTCGGAGACTTATTCTCGTTAGGTTTGATTGTTCGGATATAAGAGGGCTGGGCCTTCATCAACGTCGCAACGAGATCATTGGCAGATGCCTTGATCTTATCACCAGCTGAAGGTGGTTGCTTTCGGTTGTCTTGATCCACTTCGTGTGGGAAGAGCGTGTGGAGGAACTGGTTCTGGCTGTGACCGAACATGTTTAGCAGCCCTTTGAGAAGCTGATCCTTGTTCTTATCGGTGATGCCGTCAACCGTGTAGCTCACATCACCAGCATAGTGCTTAATGATGAAATTACCCTGACGCGGTGTCAAGTGCGGATTTGACATTCCGTTGATGGCTTGCATAAAAGTTCTGTCACAAGCAGCGGGATCTGCGTGGGCAGTCTTGGTTGCATCCTTCATAGCGGAGAACACGCCCGGTGGCCTGACTGATTCGATGAGATCGCACACAATCTTGTTGTCGAAGTACTTGATTGGTGTCCATTGGATCTGTTCCCGGGCGTATTCTTCTTGCTCAGTCTTCAACGTGAGTTGAATGAAGATCTGTTGCAACTTTTCGTTGACGTAGTTGATACACAGTTGCTCGAAACTATTTTTCTCGAAGATCTCAAAGCCATAGATATCAAGAATGCCAATCGAGTTTGCGGTCGTACCTCGAGCCTTCAACGAAACATTTACACGCTCCACTATCCAATCAAAGAGATTGTTGTAGACAGCTTTTGCAAGAGCATCTCTTGTAGCCATGGCTTGAGCTGGGTTTGCAGGAGACTCGATGACCTCGCCATTCCGAGGAGTGAGAATCCGAATAGTGATGGCTTTGATGACCTCAGCGGAATCGACTTCGAGGAGATATGCTAAGAAATCAACCACGGATTGGTCTACAACTTCAGCATAACCATCCTTGTCTTCCCTAAATGTGACATTTCCAGTCCATAAGACCGCAGCCAACATCCTGAAAATTTCATCCTGTTCATCCTGTGACAAGCCAATGGTCTTCATGGCCTGCAGGGTCTCGTTCCAATCCGCAATATCATCGATACCTTCTACATCCAAACACTTGGATCTACTGGTGTAAGCATATGTATTTGGTTGTTGAATACCATAAGATTGTCGGTAGGTATTCGAAGCTCCTTTGGTAAATTGGTAGAAGATGTGGAAATTTCGCTCGTTTGTGATTTGCCCAACTACTCTCGACTTTTCCAGCAAGTAATTTGTAATATCTGCGCCAACTGGCTCTCCCTGGGCATTGAATTGTAATTGCAAATATTTCCCAAATCGAGATGAATTGTTGTTTCGGAGTGTTTTTGCATTACCGAAGGATTCAAGGAGAGGGTTTGTTGCTAGAACCATGTCTTTGGTCTCTTGAATGGAAGAATTGCCGCCTCCCGAGACGTTTGCAATGTATTGCATTATACGCTTAGCAGCTTCTGTCTTTCCTGCTCCGGACTCTCCGGAGATAATAACACATTGGTTGTCCTTGTATGCATTCATGTTATAGTATGCAGATTCGGCTACAGCGAAGACATGAGGGGGCATCTGGCTGTTGTCAGCTGCAGTTACTTGCTTTCGATAATGGCTCTCAAACCTCCAACCGATTCTTGCCTCTGTAACTGTCCAGAACCTGTTCGGTATAAATCCCCACTAGCATAAGTCAGCAGAGCGCTATCAACTGCAGCACATTGGCACTCACGGTCCCGAAAGGGATTGACGGATACCAACACATGTCCAATGTATGTCTACCTCAATATCAGCACATTTCACTCTCCAACACCTCGAAACGTTGATCGTTTCTGCTTCATCTGGATTTCCTTACGTATATTTCCGCGTTCTCGAATCGCTTTTTCAAGTTCTCATTGATAGCTTCATTTGAGACCTTGCTGATCAAAGTAAGATCAGAGACTCCTACTTCCTTCTTCTTGGTTGTGTCGAACGTAGCCTTCTTGATATTCGGCTTTCCGGATTGTGCTGAACGGCCACCATCTTGCGCCTTCGCAGCTTTATCGCCTTTCGGCCGTCGGCTGATCCCCTAAACAATATCAAATAAGCATATGAGCAAAATGAAGTTGCTGCATAGTTGTGTGAGCCTACCATGATCGATCTGTCCTAGCCGTCCGTTTACGTCCTCAAAATGCGCCCAACGAGACCCCGAATCGTATCAGCTCGCAGTATGGTCACAATCCAGCTATAATAGAGCGAAGCACAACGGCAGCAAACAATGATGTCTCATCAAGAGATCAAAGAGAGATTACGATGCGCAGAAGATTTAGAAATCTAGAGTTGAGTTGTTAAGAGGTTCAAAGATGCGTCGCTTCGGCTCCGTGGGGTTCAAGGCGACAACTTTCCGAAGGCAAATGCTGCGTCAGGCAAGTGGGTCCGAACAACTCAGCCTCGTGCATTCGTCTTCTCAGCCACCACGTTGGTGCAAACTTGTCAGCTTTGCAGATATATCGCTGCACCACCTGGAATCATCAACGGCTGCACGCATTCCGACACAGAAATTACCCCTAAGGTCTCGCAACAACCACCGCAGAGAACTTTTAGGTAAGTCGAGGCTCAGGGAATTCTTCGCGTGTGCAAGTCCAGGATTCAAAAGGCCTCAGGACTACATTAACAAGCTGGATAGGGTCGACGGACAATTTCTAGGTTTCTCACCGTTATCATTTTCGATATTCTGTTATCCTCTAAAGTGGGATATCGACACTCCCAAATGGACCGTCGTGAAGCCTCCGGGACAAAAGTGCGCCAGACACGCTCCAACATAGCCAAAATTGAAGCTTGTCTGTTATAAATGTTAAAGGTCGAAACCTATTTCTTCCAGTTCGATCAAGCGGCTGAAGAATAGTCTAGCGTCATTCTTTTAGCAACGTTCGGATGACTATCGCTACTAGAGACAAGCAAAAAGTTCTTTGCAAGAGTCTGTCGAAGTGTGACAAAAACAGGAGCAAAGTAAAGTTAACACAACATGGAATCCATCTACAGCATCATTTTCAAAGCCGGACAGTGTTTGATAGTCTCTGACACCTTTGCCGCAGATATTCCAACACTACCTAACAAATGTATCAATATCATATCTCCTTCTTGTCTCCTTCTTTGTATCTAGGTACCTTTTTGCTATCTTTCTATTGATTTTGTAAGCTAGTAGCTTTGATCTTAAAGGGTGTTGTCTCCTTGTCTGAACGTGTTTGTCGAAATTCCTTCTTATCACCTAGAAATTCTGTCCTTGCACTCTCTCAGAAGCACTGGCAATTTAGACCTGCAGTATTGTTTCGAATATTTCCTTGTTAAGACTCCCACGGCGGATTGAAAGGCATTCCTGAGATGAGGTATTGGGAACCAGCTCAAGCAAAGGGCGAGGGATGAGTTCAAGGGGCAATAGCATCAAGGCTGGAGACTGCGGTATCGTTTCGAAGGTCACATATATTTTCAAATCTTCGAAGACGAAGCCCAGGCGATCTCGAGATGCTCACAAGAGCGTGAGTTTGTGGATGATCAAGCATTTAGCTTGCTGTGAAGGGTATAATGATCTGTTAGCTTGCCTTGATAACTAACTAACCACAACGCCATCAGAATCCTCACGACGGTGTTGATAGAGGCTTCTAAGGGTGACTTCCACTTACCTGAAGTGAGGTTGGAGAATAGTACAATTTGCTTTTGCTTCCTGATTCTGCATAAAACTATTGCGTTGAAATATTCTAGGGGGACTAAACACCTAATCTGCACGAAGTAAACTCTGCTTGTCTAAGATCCTAACCTCAAGGTCTCTCATTCTTCTGAAGCGTTAACCACAGGCACGGATCGATAACAATAACACATTCTAGTCACATCTAAGGCAGTGCTCTTGCTCATCGCGTCTCACGCTGAATGCTTCTCGTCCTGAAGCCATGCCTGGATTTCTTACTCTATCTTCAGTTCTCGGAACAGGAGGATCTGCTTCAAGCAGGCGATCAAAGCTTCCTCCGGATTTGCTTGACCCGTGCCATGATTTTTGTGTTTTATATACTTACTCCTTGGAGATAACTCACGCACTGAAGCATCACACCGAGCAGGGGAATGGCAAGAACGGCAGAACCTCATGCAGCACATCCCAAAAGCTTAGCCAAACAATCTTGACTTGGACTCTGACATTCTAATAGCCGACGGCTGGATCTTGCAGCTGATTGGAGAGAGATGATGTCTAATCTCATTTACAGTCTCAGGACTATGCTCGGATTACACCTTTCCGAGACCGAGAGCAAACCGTTCCCTGTCACGTGGAAGGGACATCAATACCCCTGTGAGACGAGGCTAACATGTCCGCCAAGTGCCTCTCATTCGCGGATAGTCCCGACCCGGCTTGCCTACCTAGGTACGATACACTACGCGGCTGTCCACAACTTCTTCCAGAATTAAGTATTAACAAGGGCAGTATTTCGACTTCGTTAGATCGTGGCATTTGATCTGATAAACGATTAGGTTCTTGTGACGAACGTTGCAGTGTAACTCTGATCTGCGATTGGGTGGAGGCAGAGCGACGTTTTTGTGGCTTCTCCACCCGCCAATCAGCAGAGTTGACGCCGGCTCTAAAAAGTTTCACAGCTAAATATAGCCATCATTGGCCGATGAACTTGAGAAAATCCTCAAAGCAGTAGTCCGCCTTATTGCAACGGCCAGGAACGAGATCTCGCCGTTCATTTTCTTCATTCAACGAACGTCTTTGAGTGATCCGACAGGCTGCGGCGCAGGGAGAGGCAATATCTCAGATCTGAGAATAGCCTCTGTCGCTGGTCCCGCAGGTCTCGCTCGTCCCCCTCGTCTCCTGGAAATGACCGGTTCCATCAGATTCTCGACCGTGTCGTCCTGTAAGATGGACATTGCGAGACGACGTAGCGCCGGCCATCCGTCCATGCCACCGTCGCGATGGAACGCTCTGCGCGGTGTATCGGGGCTGTGAAACTATGGGCCGTCGAGATAGTGACAGGACGAGATGCGGTTCCGGTCGATGAAGCTCGTGCATGAGTGCTCGCAGGTGGTGCGGTCGCTGGTCCGGATTGGCGACGGTAAAGGGGCACGCTGGGGTCCCAGACTCTCATCACAGTGTGCCGGACAGTACAGGTCGTACTCGAGTCGTAGTGCGCCGTCGTGATGTGCCTTCGTGTGCCATGGGCGGTGGCCAATCCCCTGCAAGCCCAAGCGCCGGGTCCACAAGGCGTCAGCCTTCTCTCGCTCCTGCGGGGGGTGCGGCGGAAGCGAGGAGAGGCGAGGGAACGTTATTTGAAGTCGGCCTCGTCCCGCAGCGTCAAGACTGACAACTTTCAGCATTTCGTCGTTGGAATCTGCCCATCTTATAACACACCACCAGCTCAAAGTCGTACGATTTTTGACATCGTACGATTCTCTAGGTTCTAGCCGCCCGTCGCAATCATCCTGTCCAAGACCTAAAACATCAGCCCAAAATCGCACGCGGACCGAGAGACTCGGCTGTCAATGCGTCTGAGGCTCTGGAACACCCAACGTCTCAAGCTGTCGCTCACCACCGCCAAGCTTTATTGACACGGCTGGCGGCCCCTGCGAAACGATCACTGGCGTGCCATCCGCTGCCCTTCGCTGATATCGGATTGATCTGACACTGGGCTATCTGGCTCCCGAAACCGTCTGTTACGTCTGATCTCCAACGACGCCTGTGGGATCTCAACACTTTCGCCCCAATTGAGCCCAGATGGCCTGTCTGCACCGGCCGTGACTACCACAACCGAGAAAAGACAGCCCTCTGAGCCTCTGAGAAGGGCCTGTAAGGTTTCAAGGAATTGCAGGAATTGCTGGTATCCGATCTCATTGCTCTGCCCCGCATAGAACAGCGCTCGAGCTCCAAACCACCACGGGAGTCCTCCTACGAACCTTTATCTCGCCCACACCCCCAACCCCTGGATTCCTCTTTACATCCATTGTGTGCGGTCAGGTAGAAAACAAGCTTTTCGCCGTCAACCTTCATATCTACCGCTCCTGCTGGTTCAGACATTCTCTTCTCGGTGGTCGTTCATTCTTTCAGTAAGGAGGCGTGGATAGAAGCTTTAATACTCGAGTACCATTTCGCAAGCACCGTCACTCGTTCCGCGGCTGCCCCTTCATCGACGACTGCGCCTTCACAGCAGTACCGTCGCTGGTCGACATTTAATATTTCTTAGGGGGTTGTATAGATATCATCATGGGCGTTCTACAGACAGTCAAGACGCAGACGAGTGGGTCAAAATTGTTGTTCAACGTGCTCTTCCATGGCTTCCACATTGGGCTCTTCATTCTGGGATGGTAGGTGGTTCGCGATGGCACAGTGATTCTGTGGCTGATGATTATCACAGGAAAAAACAGGCGGACGACCCGAGACTTTCAGGTCTCAACACGTTGACCTTCTCCGTCTGGATTTCCCGAGGTGCAGGTCTCGTTCTGTCGGTGGATGGCGCAATGATTCTGTTGCCGATGTGTCGTAACATCATGAGATACGTCCGACCCAAGGTCAGGTTCTTGCCTCTGGATGAGTCGATATGGTTCCACAGACAGGTTGCATACTCCATGTTGTTTTACTCATGCGTCCACACTCTTGGTCATTACGTGAAGTCAGTTCCTATTTCTGGGAGTAATAGACTGCGCTGACCTTTCCAGCTTTTTCAATGTCGAGAAAACCCAGATTCGACCCGTCACGGCTCTCCAAATTCATTACACAGAAGCTGGTGGTATTACTGGTCACATGATGCTTCTCTGCATGCTGCTCATGTATACCACTGCTCACGCCAAGATCCGCCAACAGTCTTTCGAGACTTTCTGGTACACTCACCACCTCTTTATTCCCTTCATGCTAGGTCTTTACACCCACGCCACTGGCTGCTTCGTTCGTGACACTGCGCTCCCATTCTCACCTTTCGCTGGTGACATCTTTTGGGCTCATTGCCTTGGTTACGAGGGATGGCGCTGGGAGTTGTGGGGAGGCGGACTTTACTTGATGGAGCGACTTTATCGTGAAATCAGATCCAGACGCGATACCAAGATCGTGAAAGTCGTTCGCCATCCATATGGTAAGTTCTCCAAATTTGGCACCTCGCCTCGAAATCAGCTGACCATAAAAAAGATGCCGTGGAGATCCAATTCGTGAAGCCCTCAATGAAGTACAAGGCGGGTCAATGGCTATTCCTACAAGTGCCATCTGTCTCCAAACAACAATGGCATCCATTTACGATCACCTCCTGCCCATTCGACCCCTATATTTCCGTCCATGTCCGTCAAGTCGGAGACTTCACCCGAGCACTTGGTGATGCTCTCGGAGCCGGTCCCGCTCAAGCCAAACTCTACGACAACGTCGATCCCATGGGTATGTACGAAGTTGCTCTCCAAAACGGACAGACCATGCCAGCACTCAAGATCGACGGTCCCTACGGAGCCCCCGCCGAAGATGTCTTCGACAACGAAATCGCCGTCCTCATCGGAACCGGTATCGGTGTTACTCCTTGGGCCGCTATCCTCAAGAACATCTGGCACATGCGCAATTCTCCCAACCCACCTACTCGTCTCCGCCGCGTGGAATTCATCTGGGTCTGCAAAGACACCACCTCCTTCGAATGGTTCCAAGTCCTGCTCGCGTCTCTCGAGGCTCAGAGTCAGGACGCTGCTAACAGACCTGGCAATAACGGCAACGAGTTCTTGAAGATCCACACTTATCTCACTCAAAAGCTCGATCTCGACACTACGCAAAACATCGTCTTGAACAGTGTTGGTTCCAATCTTGATCCTCTCACGGAGCTGAAGTCCCGCACCAACTTTGGGCGTCCCGACTTCTTGCGCTTGTTTGAGGGAATGAGGGATGGTATCCTGGACCGGACATACTTGAACGGTTTGGAAGGCTCAATGAGAACGAACATTGGTGTTTACTTCTGTGGTATGTTTCCTGATCCATTCATCAATATGTTACAGGTTTATCTAACGTGAAACAGGACCCAACGTAGCAGCACGCGAGATCAAGAAGGCGACCAAGAAGGCCACGACTCGCGAAGTCAACTTCTCATTTTGGAAAGAACATTTCTAGGCGGAGATGCCTGTTTTCCTGCTGGACCGGTTCAGGAAAGAAAGAGATTTCTGATGACGCATTTCGGCGAGCGGGTGTATATTTTGGTACTGGTATGGTTTACCGTATATTTGTAGTGTCGTCTGGCGAAAATAAAACCCAAGACCCTTAACCCCCTTGAAACCCCCTTAGCCGAAATCGTACGATGATGTAACTGCAATCGTTTCTACCAGCTCCCTTCTCATCCTATAACTTGCTCTGACTTTCCTGGGGTACCTTGACTACTACCTTTCCCCATGTCCCTCGGCTGCCGAGCGATTTTAATGCGTTGGGTACACTTTCCAGGCCCACGAACTCCTTGTCGGTGAAGATTGTGCCGCGAAATTTGCCTTCATCGATGAGTTTGAAGATGCCATTCCAGACGACTTCGATCATCTCAGGTTCATTGATGGCATAGGCGCCCCAGTGAATCCCCACGATACTTATGTTCTTCAACAATACCTTGTTCATAGCCACTTTCTCAATGCTCCCTGCTGCAAATCCCACAACCAGCAGCCTACCATTCCATCGAATGCATTTTGTGCTCTTGTCAATCATGCCCACAGGATCATAGACGATATCCACTCCCCTCCCCTTCGGCGTCAACTTCTTGACCTGATCCGGCCAATTAGCATCCCCATAATTAATCCCATAATCCGCTCCAAAACTCTTCGCAACATCAAGCTTCTGCTGTGTCCCCGCAGTCGCGATAACCGTAGCTCCAAACGCCTTCGCAATCTGCACCGCAGCCAACCCAACTCCTCCCGCAGCAGCATGTACCAACACCCAATCCCCCTTCTTAACACCCGCTCTCACAACCAAAGCCCCGTAACTCGTCGGCGCAGTCACAAATAGTCCTGCTGCTTCGGAGAAACTCCATCCTTTAGGTACGGGCTTCAATGTCTCTTCTCGCGCGCACACCTTCGTAGCGTATCCTCCTTGTGAGGCCCCGAAGACTTTGTCTCCAACTTTGAATTTGGGTTGGCGGTTGTTTGGTAGAGCGGCTGGGATGGAGAGGACTACGCCTGCGAATTCAGAGCCGGAGATCCAGGGGAGAGGGGGCTGGTGTTGGTATTTGCCTGCGATTTGGAGGAGGTCGAAGAAGTTGGTTGCAGAGGCGTGGATACCAATTAGATATTGATCGCGGGCAGGCTTTGGGTCAGGAAGTTCGGTGACTTTGAGTTCTTCAGGACCCTGTTGTAAATGTAAACAGATGAGTGAGGAACTTGGCGGTATTGAGACTGACCTTGACGTATTCTTTGATCTGAATTCCACGCATCGTGAAAGGATGGGTGATAAGTAATCAAGTTTTAACGGAGACGAAGAGAAGGGGACAGTTTTGATGAAGCCGAATAGAGTCAATAGATTGTTATGGAAAAGAGAATGATGAAAAGGAGATGCTCATCTCTCCTCGGTCAACCTACCTGACTACAGCTCGGGATCTGGGTATCGCGGGGAAACATGCCGAGGCTGAGCTTGACTTAGGCACAGTAGAACCTGGGCTGGTTGGAGATTCAGAATCACGTGTACCAGCCTATCCACAAGGGCTGGCTTCTCTATTGTCGGAGAAGAGAGATTTGTTATTCGCGATCGCTGTGAAGGATCCTCGAAGAGTTGAATACTGATCAGACTCCTTCTGTTGAGGAAGGTCGTTGTCCTCTGGAGCGGGGCGACAGGTCAAGCGTGGCTTGAGAAGGATGTAGACGTGAATGGAAGGAGGGAGTGTTTGCTCTTTGGGTGCAGGTCTCACCCCATCCCGTTGTATTGTCCCTCGAAGCCTAGAACCAGGAAGTACGAGTGTGATATCACTCCACAGACTTCTCGAATCGTCTCCCATCTTCATCAACTTTGCGCAAAGAACATCAACTGCAGCCCTCAAGCGCGCCTTGTAGCTAGCGACAGGCCCTGAACGTCATATCGCCGCCTCATTTGCTATCTCAAGTCGATAACAGAGCAACAACCTCGACAAAGTACAACGCCTCGTGGCACCATTTCCTTCTCCTTGTACATACCCAATCTTCCCTGCCTCGACATTCAAAGGTCCGCAGAGATGACTTCAGAGGAGACGGCTGCTGAGGGCGATCCTCAGATTACCTTCAATGTCAAGAGCACTGACGGCAAGCATGTTATCACCATATCCGAGGCTGCGACCGTCCTCGATGTCAAGAACAAGCTGTCGGGCGAGGACTATGCAAATATTCCGGCGAATAAGATGCGCCTGATCTACTCCGGCAGGGTGATGAAGGACGACCAGACTGTGAAGAGCTGCAACATCAAGCCAGGCAACACTGTGCATATGGTCAAGAATGCGCAAAGCAACGAGGCACAGAAACCTGCTGGCGGAGCCTCTTCTTCTACTGGCGCACCAAGTGCGGCGTCTGGAGTTCCTACGAATATGGCTGCTGGCACGGCAAACAATCCTCTTGCAGGTCTGACCGGTGCTCGTTATGCTGGACACCTTAATCTGCCAAATATGGATATGTTTGGCGCAGATGGTGGAGTAGGTCTTGGAAGTATACGCATACACGATAAATACTGACAAATTGCAGATGGGCGCACCTCCCAGCGAGGATCAAGTCGCGGCCATGCTCGACGATCCTAACATCCAACAAACTATGAACGAAGCCCTCCAGAACCCCGCGATGGTTGATATGATGATCAACTCGATCCCCGGTTTACGAGACAACCCACAAGCACGAGAGATGTTCAACTCACCAGAGTTTAGACGTATGATGACCAATCCAGAGGCACTTCGACAAGCTGCTGCTATGAGACGAATGATGCAAGGTGGTGCTGGAGGAAATGCTTTCCCAGCACCCGGTGCTACAGATACAACACCTAGCGGAGCTGCTGCCAGTAGTGCAGCCCCGAATCAACCTAACACAACTCCTTTCAACCCTTTCGCCGCACCAGGTCTCGGTGGCTTTGGTGCTCCTCCTCCTGCAGGCGGTGCCAATCCTTTTGCACAACTATTCGGTCAAGGCATGGCCGGCCAAACTCCCTCACAAACACCACCTGCGCCTGCATCTGCCGGCCAAGCTACACCCCGATCACCCTCAACGAACAACGACGCCAATACACCAAATCCTTTTGCTAGCCTTTTCGGCCAGGCTGGAGCCGGAGCCGGAGCTGGTGGACAAAATGCCAACCCTTTCCAAATTCCAGGCCTGCCGCCTATGACACCCGAGATGATGCAACAAGCTATGCAGATGTTCAATGGCGGACAAATGGGCAATTTATTTGGTGGGGGTGCCAGCCCCTTTGGAGGCGCTACAAGCCCACCACCGCCTGCCGATAATAGGCCACCAGAAGAGAGATACGCAGACCAATTGAGGCAATTGAACGATATGGGTTTCTTTGATTTTGATCGGAACGTGGAGGCATTGAGACGAAGCGGTGGAAGTGTGCAAGGTGCGATTGAGCAATTACTGAGATAGGTCGAGCGTGGAAAGCTTTTTTGACGTCCGTTTATTCATGACTCTAGAGGCAAGAGTTGTAAGTAATGGCATGCATGTCTTTAAGGCATTGGTGGATGATGGCTGCGATTTGATGCAGCAAAGCATGAGGTATACGTCTGGGCAGCGTCTTAGTTAACCACAATGAAAGTAAACTCGTTAATGAAGCCCCTCCCTTCCCTAGCTACGACAGTTCGTGAAGAATCCACTTCGGGTGTAAAAAAATCTTCCTCTCCGTCCTCAAGCGAGGGTAAAGGGCAGGCTCCACTAATCCTAGACGTATAGATTAGAATAACCAAAAAGATTTCATCAAATACCCGAAGCCCGGGTAGCTCAATCGGTAGAGCGTGTGGCTCTTAGATTCTAAGAAAATAAGACACCTCAAGGTCGCGGGTTGTAAGTAAAAAAATCTTGAACTAAAAATGCAAAAGCTAACATTGTGTGCAGCGAGCCCCGGTAGGTCCAATCACCTCCGTTGCAGGAAAATCAAAAACTAATAAAAATTCAGCCTCGGGCTCAATTCCCGAGTTCATGATGACTCGTTTCTTTTTTACATTATTTTTATTTTTATTTTTATTTTTATTTTTTTGGGGTTGAAAGGCCAGAGATCACCCAAAGGGAAGGGATATGCGAGGCGGTAAACCTAGACGTTAAGTTTGGCAGAAACTTTTCCCCCTCTCCTTTACTCTACACGTCTGAACAATATTCTTTTTCTATGAATGGTCAAATAAAATAGATTGTATTGTTAAAAATACAAATAAACGCAGCCGCGTTGACGAGTGTCACGGGCCAAACCGACTATCTGTTGAATCAGAATTACAACTCAGCATACCTCTTTTACTCATTCCAAGTACATCGGGCATCAAGATACATCTTTCTAGAACCATGGATTGCGCATGAGTATGTAGCGAATCTCACTCCTTCAATAACGCAAAAAATGGAATATAAATTGAACGACTCACCTCATGATCTGCGCAACCTTGGCCTCCCTCCCAATCCCCAACACCGCCCACGCCAAACCCGCAACTCCAGCAGCTAAACCAGACAGCAACACCATATCCGCGACTCCCGATCCGAACCACAGAAGCTTATCATGCAGAGAATACATGCTAAACCCCCAGGCACAAGCGTCGACAGTTAGGAGCAATAATAAAAATTGATCGAAGGAGGGTTCGTGCTGGTGCTCGCGGTCCACTTTCTTGGCCCAGATATCGGGAGTGCTGGATGGAGAGGCGAAGGAGGGTTGGTTGAAGATGGTGTGGATGAGGAGGGTCGTGAACTAGATGCCGAGCAGGACATAGAGATTTTGGGTGAGTGCGTCGTGAGAATTTCTGTGAATTTGATCATTTCGAGGTATATCATTTCGTGTTTTGGATTTTTGGAGAATGTGGATGAGGAGAAGAATGGAGGAATGGGAGGTCATATAAAAGTATACATAGCAAGTGCTACTGTTAGGATCCGGACTCGGAGTGTCCCGCGTGATCGAGGTCATTGTTTGGAACCGAAGCGGGCCGCGATCCTTGCGATTCGAATTATATTCAAAGTTTATTCTTAGTTTATTTGCTATAGCTTTTTTCTGGGATCTTCGAGATTTGCTTCTGGGGAAGGGACTCCCATGTTAGCGTTTGGAATGCCGCTTGTGCTCGAGGTCTTCCTTCGGAGCCGCACCCACATTCTTTTGTGGTATAAGTACAACTTCCATTCTGTTTGATTTCAACTTTAGTACGGAGAATGCTTGAAAATACTAGCCTATACCCAAAATCTGACGTCTGCTTGGCCGTAGGCTTTCTCTTTGAATCTGCGACCTACGCCCAACCTTCTGAAGAGTTCCACTCTTGCGTATATTCCCACGGAAGTTCCTCGAGGAAGTTTCAGATCCTGTGCGTGTTTAACTTTCTTTAATGTCCCACCAACCTTCGGACAATCAGAAAATATCATCCTCATTGCACCAAGCGTGTAAACGAGGATTGGCGGCCACATCAAGCCCAGGGTATAATCAATGAAGCTTGGGCCAGTGACCAATATTGCCACCCGTCCATAATCAACCAACGCTCCCAGCGTGCTGAACTTTGAATCGCCGCCAGCGATTCTACATTTATTAAGCGTAAGGTGCTGTTGAACTCGAAGAGGAGAACTGCAAGTGCAGCAAGTGCAGCAAGTGCGGCCGATGTGAGCAGCATTGTTGGGTAGTCGAGCTCGAGGGACATTTCCATCATGTACACGTTATCAACCGTCAGGACTTCATCCCAAATGCCTAT
Source organism: Mollisiaceae sp. DMI_Dod_QoI (assembly GCA_009613015.1). Lineage (NCBI taxonomy): Eukaryota > Fungi > Ascomycota > Leotiomycetes > Helotiales > Mollisiaceae > Mollisiaceae sp. DMI_Dod_QoI. The sequence goes on along the minus strand of VXCB01000040.1, from coordinate 152,597 downwards.
TCATTTCCATAGCAATCACTCATCTATTCTCGATGCTGTGGCAGCCATCTTTGGGCAACAGCTTATCAGATGTCCGTCAAGCGTCGGCATTGAAGGCTATCAGTTTAGCATGACCTTTAATGGATGATAACATTACTTTCTTACCGATTTGAGTGTTTGAAGTTACTGGAAAGTTGTTGTCCGCTCTGGTGGGCTGGATGGTGGCTGCCGCGGTCGTTCTGCTCTTGTCTCGAGATTCCTAAAATCTGCAACTTGCTACTCCGTCATTACGAGCTGAACAAGGACTCCAAACTATTCTAGCATTAGTGTATGTGTACGTATTACTGAAGTCGATTTCCTTTTCAGAGGTTGGGACCCGGCATTGCCAAATCAAGCTAGAATTTAAGACCACCTACGTAGGCTCGCGCAAGTGCGCACATATATATGGACGTACAACCTCTCCAATCTCTTTTTCTTCCCAGACTACCTTCGATTATTCTCTTCAGCCGGCCAAATCCTGAACATTCCCTGCGAAAATCAACATCATCTTTCCGCAACACACCCACAATGTCGACCTTCGAAGCCAAAGATGAGGACTCTATCATCGAGCAGCAACCAACGAAGTGCCAGGGATTTAAAGAACGAGGCCCTGTGTGCCTTGAACCCTTCTGTGTCATCGCAGTTATTCTTCAAGATATAACGAATGTCGCGTTCAACTCGTCTGAAACAGGCAAAACTGTGCGCTTCTTCATCGGTTTCGTTTTCGCCATAATCGGACATGTGGCGTGCTGGTTTTTCGGTTGGGACGTTGAGCAATTCAGCAAAGACGTTGGCTCTTGCTACTATATTATGAGCTTCTTCGCGCTTGCTGCTCTATTTAATCTATGGTCCTAGTGGTAACAGCTATAGCGTGGGCGATTAGGGTGGCTGTTGAAATCACGGACAGAGTGCAAAAGGAAAAGGATAATCAGAAGTTTCTCCTAGCTGTCAAAGTCACAGATTTTACCAATGCTAGAAGACTTGGAAACAACGGAGATGTGGAGAAATTCGCAATGGAGTTGGTGGATACAACAGCTTGAATTACTTGGCTGGAATCAAATCTACAAAGGCTAAATTAAGTACACAATTTCCTGCTCAACCATCTTTCTTCAGAGTAATAGAACCACTAAGAAGGTCAACAGCAAAGCGTACACCGCTCCTTTCGTGACACTCTCCACTCTCCTTACTCCAGAATTACTAATGCTCGTCCCATTCCCAGTCACATTTCCGCCATACTCAATCTTAAACACCCAAGCATACTGATCCGCATCCCTCACTGTTTCTGCAACATCCAACAGCAAGCTCCCATTCTCCGCCTTCCTACTCGGCACCACCGTCCCACTCGCATTCCCACCCACAACCGTCACCTGGTCCCCCTGCACCCACGGCACCGGACTCCCAATCACCAAACTGCTTCCCGGATCCACCAAACTACAAATATAAAACGCTACCCCAGTCTGCGTGAACCTCAACTGCTTCCCATCTACGTTCTCTTCAGGAGTAATAAACCAATACGTCGTATTAAAAATCGCCTCGGCATGGTCTTTAATCCAAGTTCCCGCTTCACGGAGGTTAGCGGCTTCGACAGGGATGATGGTTCCGTTTGAAGTAGGGCCGACATCGAGGAGGAAATTCCCGTTCTTAGAAACGATATCGATGAGCGAGGTGACAATTGCGGAAGCATTCATGTACGCGCTGTTGGGCGTGGCGCGGTTGTAGCCGTAGGAGAAGGGGTCCATGCCCAGATTTGACTTTGGATGTTTTGTTAGTATCTCGCTTATGAATGAAAAGGGGTTGGGGGGCCAAGACGAACTTCCCATTTCCGAACTTGCACAGCATCATATCGTGCATATTCCGGCGTATCGAAATCTCCTGGTAAGCCACATCGATTGTCCATTACTACCTGCCTTCCTTCTGCGGCTGCTTTGTTGAACCACGCGCTGGCGAATTCAGCGGTCATGTTCGGTCCGCCGATGTCGCACCACATGATCTCTGTTCCCATGTCTGCGAGCGTGTTCATTTCTGGTAGGATCACATCGGGGATGAAATCATTGACGGGCACGAAACCGGTGTAGGGAAGAGTGACATTAGTGTATGGATTTGTGGCGTTTCCTCCTGGCCATGATCCGAAGCCGTATTGTTTATATGCGGGATTAAACCATTCTGGAAGTGAGAAGTAAGTTGCGCGATGGAGTTGTGGTTGGTATTGAGCTGCGGCATCGAATAGCTCTTGGAGAAGATTTCTGTGTGGATATTGAGCAACCGATGTTCTTTGGCTGACGTTTGCAGGCAGGTCGAAGAGTGCGTAGCCGTCATGATGCTTTGAGACTTGAACGAAGTAGTTAGCGCCTGCGTCGGCGAAGAGGTCTACCCAGTCCTTGGGATTGAAAGCTGATGCAGTGAAGTTCTGAATGAAGTCGTCATAGACATGATCAGGTCCGTAAGTGGCGAGATTATACTGATACGTTTCTTCTGGCGTGTCCGGACCGAGGTTTTGATCGTACCAGTACCTGAGATGTGTCAGTGCCGGAATGATGAGATGTGGGAAAAGAAGCGGTTACCATTCGGCATATGTTTCGTTCTCTCCAACATTTCCCCACCCAGGCACAGAATACACTCCCTATCTCATTTCAGCATTTCTCTCTAAAAAGGTGTAAAGATATTAAACTCACCCAGTGAATGAATATCCCGTACTTTCCATCATTGTACCAATTAGGTGTTTCGTGCGAGTATATCGATTCATAGGTCGCCTCGTAAGGAGCGATACCAAAGGTGGCGTTGAACGTATAAGACGAGCTCACGCCTGCACCACTTACAACCACAGTAGCATTCCCAACTGTGCCGGCAGAAATACCAGCAGCATTGACCACTCCAACCTGAATCCTAGCTTGGTCACCAGGTTGAAGTCTGTTGATGTATCCTGGAACAACAGTCTCATAACCAGGAGACGAGATAGAAACTTCAACGCTATGGTTCGAAAGTACCCATTCTGAACCAACATTATTGATGGTTACCTCAACAATTTGAGTCTTGTTCGTGTTTGGCAGCCAGAGTTGTGTCGAGCGAGCATATTGTACCTGTAATTCAATATTCGACCCCGTAGCAGGCAACACTGATACCGAGAACAGATGCAACCTCGTCTCGACAGCCGCACCACCTGGTCCAGAATTCGAGCCCGCCGTGACATTCGGTAACGTGATCGAAACCAATTCTTTCGTCGAGTCCAGCCAATTGATCGTCTGATAAATCATCGATCGATTGTAGTCAATACTCGTGTTCGAGTAATAATATGGCAAGATGATGTCTCCTCCAGCTGGATACGGCCAGTTATAAAATGCTGGCACTAGAACTGGAGATGAAGACGTCGAATTGTCGCTGTAAGTTGCATTGATGAACCCAGATGCCAACCCAGTCTCGCACGCTGCTAGCATTTGCACGCTGAAGTATCGTCCACGAGGTACTTGGATTGTCTGTCCCAGTGCGAGGACATTGTCGTTTCCAGAGGATTTATATTCTGGAAAAGTGAAATTGATGCCATTGTAAACGAAATTCGAGGGAGGTAGCTCTTGAGCAGGATAGCCTGTACCTGCGCCATCGAAATCAGAATCATTAGGGTTCATCGCAAAACCTCGATTGTTGAAGAGGCTGGAGAGATCCAGGGGCACCGAAGGGTTCGTGCCGGATGATCCAAAATCGACATTTTTAGGATTAAATACTGCTTGCGAATGTGCAATTGGTAGTAGCAGTAACGGGAATAATATTAGGAACTTCATGGCTGATCTAAACATGCAGGTACAATACTTTGCAAGCACTGGCTCCGGCAGCACTGTTGCTTAATAGCAATTGGCAGCACGGTCTGCATGACCGGAAAATCTCTTGACCTTCGGGACAATTCATACCTAGACTCAAGCATTTTGCGATGAAATCAAATGAAACGTAGCAGGCGATCACTGGATCCAAAGTTGGAAAATGAGGATTGATGGTACAATCTCCGGTTGAAGTTGCTCCTATAGTGTCCGGGGTGGAGAAGATCAGCGCACCTAGTGCGGGTAGCGAGGAGGGGTAAGTCCATGAAAATGGGGGTACTGGAGTGACAATACAACATCGACAAGACTTACAAATGATGGAATTAGAGTGTATGCATTTCCAGTTCTCCATCAGTCCAGATTTGGGAGAAGTGATCGATGGTGGTGTTTCGGAGAGATCGTGTCATCCTCACATCAATTCACAGCCACTGTCCACCACTTTCGGACTTTGAGATGATTTTGATATCTCGCTAAGAGAAGCTCATTCTATCAGCTCCTCAAAAGGCAAGTGTGATAGTATCACAATAGTTCCGAGTGAGTTATCAAGTTAAGTTAAGTCGACGACATACCCATCAGAGTTTCCTGACGATAGCCCTCAACCTAACGTACCCTAACCACTCCCCACCTCCAGGACTCTCACAGACAGTCTTCAACACCTCACAGACCTCACCCTCACTCTCTTTCCTCTCTTCACCCTCACCAAGCACATCCAAAAACTGCTTCCCCATCAATTTCACCCACCCCTCGATACCACCCTTATCCGCCTTAGTCGGCCTATACTCCCGTTCTATCCTCTCCACTTTCCATCCTCCAACCTCTTCCTCCAGCATCTTCGTCATCCAAACCTCATCAGGAAAGAACCAAGGGTCAATCTCCCTCACTTTCTCTATCCCAATCTTCCTACCAATGACAGAGAGAAAGGCTGTTCTCATCTCTGCTACATTTCCCATTCCTCCCATCTCAAAGACAAATTTCCCACCTGGCTTCAGAGATTCTCTGACACCAACAAAGAAGCTTTTCCGCTTGGATTCGGGGCGGAGAATCCAGTGCATGGCCGCATTGCTGAAGACTTTATCGAAATCCGCTTTCTGGAGTTCGGGTTTCGAGCGCAGGGAAGTGGCGTCAAGGACCTCGAAAGTACAGGTTTTGGATGCTGCTAGATCTGCTGAGGCAGCATTTTGAGCGGAAGAAATCATAGAAGGAGAGGAGTCAACGCCATGGATCTTGCCGGTGCCTTGCGAGAGAGTTTGGGCGATTTGAAGATTGAGGACACCGTCTATTGGGATGTTAGCCTTGGATATTTCAACTAAATCAAAGAAAGATAACAATAGATTGAAAGTTACTGCTTCGATAGTAACCAAAGATCTAGACGAACGACAAATCTTCAAGGAAAGAAAATACCCACCACCACAACCAATATCTAAAATTAAATCATCCTTCTGAACATCCAACCACTCAAGTACCTTCGTAGCTAATTTCGGTACAAAAGAAGCTGAGTTCTGATATGCCTATACAACTCACCTATCAGCCCTTTACAGCTATGCCCCACATCTCACAAAATAATACTTACCTGTGAAGACCAATGATCTTGTTCTTTACCTGCCATATTTTTCACCCGAAGTAGGCTCTGTCAATTGTCAATTTTGAAAGAAAAAGTGATTGAGTGCTTCAGAGTATTGCAAGAGAGATATTGCATGGTATATGAGGAAATAGAGAGATGGGGAAGGGGTGTGGATAGCAAGACTCGCTTCCGATCTCGGAGCGTTGCATACGAATGCTCCTCCTCGATTTAAGAATTGGTGTGGAGAAGGTGCATTGCTCCTGCTTTATTGAAGGACACATGGGTCATATATGTAATAAGTTGTGTCAAGAAAATAGGTAAAATGGTCTTTGTCAAGGTCGGACAATAACGATTGGACGTTGCACATCCTCCCTGTATTTGGCGAGAGCGAAATAGGGGAGGGGCCACAAAATCGGAGCAAGCAGGTTATCATGTTAGATTTTTAACTGTAAATTTGGGTTGATGCCTATTCCATACACCTCCAAAATCGTGAATATCTTTCTAATCAATCTCCATCAATTGATATTTGTCATCCCCCAGTGCATCCTCGATCCTCTGCATAATAGCTAATACTTTCTCCTCCTCTAACCGCTGTCCCACAACTTGCACCGCAACCGGAAGTCCATGCATAGCTGTCGCGTCATATAGTTTATATGCTCCTTGCGCTACGCCGTTCAATTTCTTGATATTGAAATTTGTAGGAAGTTGATCGAGAGCTTTGTCAACATGTGTGATAGGCATGATGCCACAGGTATAATCGAGCTTTCATCTAGTTAGCTTCTATCTTGCATACATGGTGCTAAGTGATAGTAGCTTACCAGGTTGAATAAGAAGGTGTAACCGCAGCTGCTAACAGCTTCTTTCATCCCATCATGAGGAACAGCGGGTGTAGCATTCGGAGGCGTGATCATAATATCGAGCTTTGCTTCTTGCTCCCACCAATCGTGAAATCTTGCCTTGTATGCTTCTCTCTTGGTGACAAGTTTCCATTGCTCGTATGCAGACTTTGATTTCCAGTCCTTGATAAGCCCAGCCCAAATATCATCCCTTCTGACATACTTGACCCAGAGATAGTAAACATATTTGAAAGGACTTGGTAGACTCATGAGAAAACTCATCTGCTTAGCACCTGGATCTTCCCATTCACCAGTCCGGAAGAACGATTTAAATGTCTTGCAGCCATCTGAGTTGAGAAGTTGAGAAGCAATGTAAAGTGCCTCATATGGAGACGGTGGGTCAACGTCGACTACTTCATGGCCTTCTTTCTTCAAAGCCGTGACGACTTCATCAACAGCTCTTGCACAGGCAGGACTAGGATCAACTACGCCATCAGTCCTTAACACACCAACCCGGAACTTTTTCTTCTCTTGGTACTCTTTTGCCACATCTTCTCTCCACGAGATTGGATGGACAGAGTGATCATACTTCCAAGGCTTCATACTGATCATCGACTTGGTGAAGTATGTCAGATCTCCCAAAGTCCTTGTCATGGGACTGAATACACTGGGAATTCCTTCCTGACCGGGCATGCTCGTAACCATTCCATTCTTTGGCCACCGTCCGGTTGAGCATCTTAAGCTGTAAATGCCAGAGAAATGTGCTGGCGCTCTCACACTTCCAGCAACATCCGAACCGATCCCAATTCTTCCCCCTCCAGCAGCCATCAATGCGGCCTCACCGCCCGTAGAACCACCTGGTGAGTATTTATTGTTATGAGGATTCGTGCAGCGACCCCAAACATCGTTCGTGGATTCGAAGCTTAGTAGCGTTATAGGCAGATTAGTTTTGACGTAAGGTATGGCTCCTGCATCCTTCAAAATTCTGACCATAGTTCCATCTTTTTCTCCCTTATTTCCTACATTACAGCTGTATCCCACCGTGGTATCGAACCCACCCACCACAATTGAGTCCTTCAAACTTATTGGTATGCCAGCTAATGGTCCCTTGAAATTGACGCTTCCGTCTTTGGTCCAGCCTTCAGCGGCACCGATCATGACTTCTGTTACACAATTCGTTTTCTCATGAGCTTTGAGAGCAGCTTTCCCATAAGCATGAAGGATGTCGATTGGTTGTATGACCTGCTTGTGGACATCCTGGACCAATTCCTCGATTGGTTTTGCGAGAACTTCTCGTTCTGAAGATGTAAATGCGCCATGATAGAGGGTAAGATTTTGTATTCGTTGCGCACGTTCCGTTTGCTTGAATTTGCTGAAGGAAAGTCAGTACTAAGCTCCAGCACTTTCCCCGCGATAAACATGGGACGGGACAAAAAGGCGGGGTAGCTTTACATACCAGTCTCGACGGTGCTGGAAATAATCAAAGGGGTACACCATTTTGAAAACCGCTTTTCCGGCCAATAATGCTTGAAGGGTATCACAGCTTGAAAGCAAACAAAACAAAAAGAAGAGAAAAAGTTGAGTTCGGAAAGAAGAGGCTTTAAGTTGTTTGTCCCGTCCCAAACAACGATGCCGACGCCCAAATTCCGCATCTTCGATAACCGGTTGGACCTCCCCAATCGGGCCAAGCTCCATCCCCTATCAATCCCACTTCTCCAACATCACGTTTCCGTCCCCTCGTGACCTCACACAACTCTATCTCCTATCTTGGCGGATTATGAGGGACGCCCTCCTTTCCTCTATAAGATGTCGTCCCATTCTACCCCTCAGTCCGGCTCAGCCCTAACACCCAAGATCAACTTGCCCTTCGTAGACGAGTTCGAAGAGCCGTTACATGGCTACAATCAAACAGTGGACGATATGGCAACCAGCACAGATAACCTCTTGATTTGCACAGCATGTGGTACACAATTCGACGTCGATAACCCCTTACTTCTAACCCGGTGTCGGATATGTGATGATCCACGCCAATTTGTTCCTCCAACTGGTCAAGCATTTACCACGTTAGCGGATCTCAAAAAACGGGAGTATAAGAATAAGTGGAAGTCGTTTGATGGCGATGAGAGGTTCTGGAGCATATGGACGGAACCAAAGTTTGCGATTGGGCAGAGAGCAGTGCTCATTAGGACGGGAAAGGAAAATGTCCTCTGGGATTGCATATCTTTTCTAGACGCCGAGACGATTGAGTGGATTAATGGGCTAGGAGGCTTGGCGGCGATTGTTATAAGCCATCCACATTATTATACTACGCATTTAGAGTCAGTATCTTTCAGATTGTCGTTCTTTGTCTTATTTCGAGTATTGTCCTTGCTTTTAGTCCGACATCTCAAAGTTGAGGAGTTGGACACTCGGAATGTTGGGCTTCATTATTTTTGAATATTTATACTACGTCGATGTATTCAAAATGCCTTTGCTATTCAAATTGATATTTCGATTAATCTTGCTTATATCTTTCGTCTTTAAAAGGATATGTGCAAAGTCACGTTATCTGAACCGTTTTCAGTTATTCAAAAAGTGATCATCTTTAACCTTTCCACGAACACCCGGCTGTCTTCGAGCATCCAAACTAAGATAGCAAATTCAAGAAGTTTTGATAGTCGATTCCCAGCCTGACAATTTTCTTACCAAGTCTTCTAATCTCAAGAACAGACTTTCACAAACCCATATCATCTGTCCATTCCCAAACAAACATCCACAACCTCCCCATCCCCACTCCATTCCATGATATCCAGCTAACCTCTCTCCTCCTAGATGGGCCCAAACCTTCTCCTGCCCCGTCTACCTCTCCTGGGAAGACAAGCAATGGCTCAACCGCCTCGACCCCCTCGGCGCCTCCCGAACATTCATCCACTCGCCCACCGAAGAGATCGAAGTTCGCGGCCAAACAACCGGAGTCCTCGCCCTCAAACTCGGTGGCCACTTCCCCGGCTCCCTGGTCTGCCTCGCACACAACCGACTCCTCATAGCCGACACGCTCGTCACCATTCCTGCCGGGTTGGGAGACTGGAGCAAGGGACCTGGGGAGAGGAAAGTTAGTGGGGAGAGACCGGAGGCGATGAATAGCTTTAGTTTTATGTGGAGCATTCCGAATATGATACCGTTGAGTCCGGATGAGATCATGAGGATGTGGGATGTGCTCAAGGGGTATGATTTTGAGAGCACGCATGGAGCGTTTGTGGGGACGGAGGTTAGGGATGGGGGAGGAGGTTCGGAAAAGCGGGTTAAGGAGAGGGTGTTGGATAGTATGCAGATCCAGGTGAGGTATATGGGCCATGGCGATCATGTGTTCTTGAAAGAGAAGATATGATCTATCAATATCAGGCCGCTCATTTCCGTACAATGTTCAGAAATGAGATGAGATGTAGTGAGATGAGGTTAATGCAACCATAGATGCATAATATTGACGAGACCTAAAAGTACAAATTTCTCCTAGTCCTAGTAAGAACCAGAACTCCCAGATCCCGTAAAAAAAAGACTTATTTTGTCAGCACATGACACCGTGTGATGGATGACGCCGAATCCGGATAAAGGCATGGCAAGGAAAATACAAGTATGTTCAACGTAATTTCGGTCCAATGTTCCATCTCTGTCGTCGATGCTCATGAGTATCATTTCATGTCGCCCGTATCCCTCTCGCCCTGCAAACCCCAACTCCGAAGATCCCTTAGAAACATCCATCCAACGCCGTGGTGAAATATGTCCGTCCATATACAGTACTTTTTCGCGTCTCGCATTCCGTGGTTTGGTCGTTCCAATTGCCTCGATAATCGAGTTGGTTTCGTTCATCCACCTTCGCCAGATAATGTAGTTAACTTAAGCCGGTCTTTCTAATCTCGTCTCGGCCCCTCTCTGTTGTTCATAAAAGCCGTTTTGCAACGTTCGGGGACCACGAGGACGCCTCTTGCTTTGTCACGCACATGCCCCGGCAGCTGTCATGAGATCCCATTTTATTCATCCATCGTTAGCCATTCATCATCTCGGTCGCTTGGATGCCATTCCTTGCTCGTCATATTCCCAATGCCGTTTCAACCCACCCTCATACACACTAGCTACGCTCTCTTGCCACATAGACGGACTCACGAAGGACGGAACAGGAGCTCCAGAATATTGCTGAGGGGGAAGAGATTGTGAGTTTGGCGGCATGCTCACATTAGGGAGCGTTTGAAGGTCCGGCAGGCTAGGGATTTCTTGTGCACCTGAAACGGCAAGTTTTAGAGGATTCGTTTGAGGGGCAGATGTGCTTTGAGCAGGGGTCGTACCAAACGTGGTGTTCCACTGACTGCAATAATGTTAATTACTTATTCGAAAGGTATCTAATGGGGGTAGTATTTGAGCTTACTCAAAAATCCTCGAGGGGTTCCAAGCTGATGGGTCAGACATTGGAACCCCGGCACCAATTGGTGGCTGTGGTCCACGCTGTCCGGTGGCCATCATTACGAGAGACTGTACAGCAGGAGAGTCACTCTTGGTGTCCACACCTCCGGCTGAGATAGGCGGTGAGATAGGGTGGGCTGTGTAACTGACTTGTTGTGCATGTTGTGGCTCCATATTCTGATGTGAGGAAGGCTGAGTAATCACCTGCCGATATTGATTTGCTCGTGGAGGGCTAGTATTTGAAGGTGCTCCAGGACTTCCATATGGGAATGACGACTTGAGTACGAATGGCTTTCTGATATCGGCAGAGAAAGCCTCCCGTAGGGCATCAATCTGCTGCTGCATATCTGGCATTGGCCAGGAGCTCGTACATTTCTCAAGTATTCTCATATGTCGCGTGAAGTATTCCCTGGCGTCGGCGTTTAGATCTGGATCTGGTGATGTGAGTGCGACCTATTCGAACTTAGCACTTTTTATCCCTTGAAAAGACTCTTCTACTCACCAGGTGTAGGACTGTACACGTCAGTACGCAGTAAATTGTGAAATTGATCCCCCGTTGCATGCACAAAAGTCCGGTCATACCAAAGGACTGCAATATGGACTCTTGTAACCTGCACAACAATTTTGCGGATGAGTAGCAAATCATCATGTGGTGTTTCCATCCTCCATCCATTCCCGTGGGTTCCATGAATGTGAGTTGAGGTCGGTGAAGCATGATGATGCTAAGGTAATAGTATGAATGAAGATTGCCGATGAAGTGAGATGGTAACCACGGTGGCGACCCATCAGTAGGGAAAGTGATCTGCAGGTCTCCAGGTAAATCGTTCATCCAGGACTCAAATGAAGGGTTCAACTGCACGAAGTCTGGATCGATTCCCCATTCCTTTTTCTTCTTTATGCGAGCGTAGACATTGTTCATTCTCCTGACATTTCGGACTACCCTGGTGAAATAAGCAAAATTTCGCGTAGTGTGAAATTCAGCGTCATCATTTCCAATAGCTGTCCTGGGTATGCTTAGATCCAGAGACTCCATGTCCACCGCCAAATCCGTTCGGCCTTCTCATTGTCAGCCAAAAAAGAAAAGTAAACGAGAGAGCACCTCAGCATACCTTGTGGGGATCCAACCATTAGCTCGCAAACAAAAATGGTTTGCCAAATACGAGTCTTGGTTATGCAATCGGCAAGGTCAGAGCCACAAGATCTTCCGGCCTTGTGCTCTTCAAAGTGTTCGTCAAGTCCTAAATCTTTTGCCATTTGTACACATTGAACAACAGTCATCCAGGATCGGAAGTAGTACCCTCGCTTCGGAGCCGACTCTCGAGCTTTCAAAACGATTAGCATCCCTTGGAGAGTAGTCAACCGCGGGACGTCCATGAATGAATCAGCGTGTTCTATAGGACTCTGATTAGCTGTGTCAGCCAAGTCTAGAGAACGAGCTTACTTGATGCAAGAGCTAGCCACTGATGTCCTTGAGATGGCTCGTCGGCGAGTCGTCCCGCTATTGCAAAAATAGCTTCAAGAATCAGAGGCGAGATCGATTCTCTGTTTGTGTGCCATTGTTGGTAGAAAAGGGCCTTGTTAAGAACTGGTACGTATGGATGGACGTTCATGAAATACATGTCGAAGTAATGCAATATTGTTTCGTCGTCTGGCATCAGCTCCGGTGGTATCCTCACTTTGAGGTCTGGGCCGGACAAAGTAGATGGCAAGAGTTGCTTGTATTCGTCGAGCTCCTCGAATGCCGGTTCTTCAACGAGAGTCTTCATTTTGCTCTTGTTGTTTAGATAAGGAGCTAGTTTTATAAGTCCCAAGTGATCAACACGCGAGAGAGAGAGTCCTACCTGTTCCAGCTTCGTTCATTCTCAGCTCGCCAAGCAAGTCCGCCAAATTTTGTTGTCCATACTGGTCTTGCTCGTAATTTTCTGGAGATTCTGGATGAGAAGATTGTTGTGCCAGTGGTGGGGTTGGAAACACAGTCTGCGAAGGATAATGCTGATGCTGGTCAATGACACTGACAGGAGTCTGCATGCTTCCATAATGCATGCTTGGCTGACTGTGACCGGAAGATGGTTCGCCATAAGGTCCAGACTGATACACTCCAACAGGGTCAGGATAAGGAACTTGCGCCGTATAGATGGGAGGAATATTTTTATGCGGTCCAGCCATTTGTTGTTGCATAGAAACCTGATGATAGTCATCGTCACCACTTCCACCACTCTCGTACTCGACTCTCTCGCCATCAAATCCTTGGGGGTTCGGGGGAAAGTCGCGATCGTAATTGACGGTGGGCGGAACGCAGTGCAACTTCAGTCGTATACATGCCGAACATGGCCAGGTATTGGTAGTCGCCGCATCACACTTGATCTTTCTCCTCCGGCATCCTTCACAAGCCCTCATCACTGTGCATCGTTAGCATCCCAAAACAGTTCTCAATGATTCTAACATACCCTTCAAGCGTTTATGTCGGTTGTGTTCATCGACGAAAACATAGTCTGGGGTCAGATCAGTCTTTCTGTGCTTGCGCCAGTGACGAGGGAGGTATACTTTTCTGATTTTCTCTTTGCCCAAAATTATTTGGTGCGAAAGAGAAGCTCTGCATTTGTGAGCTTTGTGGGAGTAATCTCCTTGCTCCTGGGTCTCCAACCATTTTGTGTCGGATGCGACGGTCTTTGAAGCGTCTGGTTCCGATTGAATGGCAATGCGCACTTCAGCAGGCTAGGTGTGCCTTGAGGTATCGAGGCAAAAGCACCTGGATACGGACCTCGACAAAGCGACTGAGTGAAGATACAAACAGTGACGGGTATGAAGTGATGATAGAGATATGTTAAAGTTTAAGTCCGGGGAGTTTCCGACAACGCCCCCCAGCAATGATTTAATTGCCCTGTGAGTATCTTAGCAAGGCCACGAGTCTCCAGACTAATCAAGAATAAAAGACCTTGGGTATACGAAACCGCATAAGGCGATCAGGGCATACCTTTATTTGGACTGAGTGGGCTGGTCGTACCAAATCGGTACCAGCTTCGCATAAGATACACAGAAACAGAAGTTTACTGTGATTGTCGATTATTGAAGCCGCCAGCTTACCCGCGCAAACGGCAGATTGATTGCTTCTGAGAGGTGTTCTGCAATCATGCACGAAATGCTGGCTCGGTAGAATACTGTATCGAGTCCAAGGCCTAGCAGAGCGCAGCAAGTAGCGCAGTAACCGCGGAAAGATTCAACAGAGGTTGCCAGGAACGCGCTTCAGCGCATCAATGAGGAGACCTGCGGTATGGTGAGGGCTCGTCTAGAAGTCCTAACATCCGCTGCAGAAAGGCCGCCGAAAGAGGGGAGGGGAGGGATTAGAATGGTACGGGCGTTCTGGGGGTTGTCAAATCCCTAGTGGAAACGACTAGTGCGAAGCTCCAGCAACGGTATCCTATCCCCTGTCCAACTGACGGGGGTTCGTCAAGGTTAATTGCCCCTCTTTCAATTTTGAAATCGAAGGCTTCAGGCCCTTGCCAGCTTCCCCATCACCCTGGGTCGATACGAGGGTTGGCGATGTTCTTCACGTGCGAGAATCCTTCTTTGTAGGGCTCAGGTTAATAATGAGGATGCCGAGGAAGCGGCCTGGCGGAGAGGCACCGTGGCTGGTACGGTAGTGGGTGGTGGCAGATATCCCCAGGTCGTGGTACAATTAGGCCTAGGTACAGTACAGAGATCCTTCAGGCAAGCGTGCAGGTATCGTGAAGGGTGTGGCTCGCACTGCCGCAAAAACGAATCTGCCTGAACATTGGACGAAAGGCAATATGGGATATGGAGACGGAAGCACGCGTTGGAGATCGTATGCTATTTCGAGATGTTTGGGAACGGCGATCTCAGGAGCTTGATTGCTGGGACAATTCTACAGAGCAGTGGCTAAAGGTACTATAATTGTCGCTGTGAGCAGAGGCAAGCATGAGGCTGAAACGCAATAGGAGTGGCGCTGAGTTCTTCGCAACACGTCGTGTCTGGATATGCTCAGTTTCGGTGTCTTTCTTGTCGTCGTTGCTCGCAGGAGGCTTCGCCAGGGTGGCAGAATCGTCAGGTTCGGCAGGCAGTGTCGACGCGGACTGCAGCAAAAGGGAGACAGAGTAGAGGAAGTAGTGAGGTATAGCAAGCAGCAGATAGTGATGGTGTTGATTTGCACGCAGCAGCGCAGTCTAGCAGTCCTCCGTCGTTGCGTACTGTATACCGCACGTCGACCACTAAGGGCCACCCTTGCCGCTGTCAAGGTGCTCTGCGATAGCGAGTTGCAGCGCAGAAGCTTCGTCGAGCTGGGTGGAGTATGGCATTAAATTAATTGCCTAATAGCGCTTAGTGTAGTATAGTCTGACTGTGGGAGCCCCGAAGCGGAGTAGTCCCAGTCCTAAGTTCTCTCGCAAGTTCACAACAGCGCTCGTAACTGCGCGAAGACCGAGGCGTGGATCTTCAAGCCCCTTGATCCTGTCCAGGGCAGGGCCGGCTTAGAATTCACCTAGGTATCCACTATCCACCTTCCACAGAACCACCACTTCGTTATTCAGGAATCAGGAGTCCAGGAGAGGAGACTCCCAGGAGCAGTGCAGACGGCCCGCAAGCAAGAGTCCTGATGCCTGCAGAGTCCAGACAGCGTGAGCCAGCCAAGTTCCAATGCCTAACCGAAGCTCGCCAAGCCAGATCAGAGGGTAGAGTGTGAAAGCCACGAGAGACCCGTCAAACGACAATCGAGAACGGCTCTGTGCATTCCGAGCGTTCCTGTCCAGCAAGCAAGAAAATGGCGCCCACCACTTCGCTACCGAGAGCCAGCCTCTCTCTCCACTCTCCACTCTCCTCCAGATCCAAGAAAGCTTGCGCGAAGAGTTGACCGTGGTGTACCCGTGCGGCCGCTCCCTCCCAAGTCCCAGCAAGCCCTCCTTTCGTTAGGGTACGAAGGTATGGCGCACGCAAAGTCGCCTGTTTGTCAGTTGGAAATGGCCCCGAAAAGTCAGCCACCCCCATCTCGCCCAAACTCAAAATCCAGAAGAGATTCACTCCAAGAGAACCCCTCTTGGATCGCAGCAGTCTCCGATCATTGAGGGGGACCTCAAGTGGTAGGTCGGCAGTTCGTCAATCCACCGAGTCCGAGTCATGAACGATGGATGCTTCCCACGCCCGTTTGCTCCTAGCTAAAGGAGAATCCCGCGAGGCTCCTGTGGTCTCCAATGGACTACTACCCCGCGTGTCATGACGCTGCAATATGATAGCACGAAAGTGGAAGTCGTTTCTTTTGCTTCCAACATTCGAAGAACCTTCCATCCACACACGGAACAGGGATGCGTGCGGGAGAACATTGCCCATTGTTCTATGCATAACAGCTGCCTTCATGAGCTTGGTGCGGAACGCCGCAGGACGGGAAGCCTGAGAGGTCTCATGCGGCTGCTTGCAGGAACTCTTTGCTCTGCCGTCACTTTCCATAAACCACAATGAGCGCGTGTTCTAAATAACATTAACGTTACCAAAGCCTTCATTTCCTTGGTAATATGCGGCCCCCAATAATCATCCTGTCGAGAGAGCATCAGCAAGCAATACTTCCTTCGACCCGACTCCGAGAACCGGTCGCGTGGGAACCTCCTAGGTATTTACCGTATTTCGGCATGGAAAGCGATGATCAGGGCGTTCGCCTTGGGACGGGAGGGCTAGCGTCACCTTCACAACTGAACCTGGTGGGCCAATAATGATGTTGTACTATGCTCGTACTGAGTGGCCATGTGTGTCTGTGCTAGAACGTCTTCTTGTTTTCAGCCTCCAAATGTGATGGCAGTCAAGACCAGCTGTTTGTGAGATCATAGTGCTGACACGGAATGCCACCCGGAGCCAATCTAATCAAGGAGCGGATGGCGTTCTGTTTCTCTAATAACTGGTCGTTGAGCTTTGGTGAAGCGCTGCTGGCTGGCCTAGAAGGTAGTGGTAAGACGGTGCGCTCGTGGTGCTTTCAAAGGAGACCTTCGCTTGCAAGTTTGACTAGAATCGTGACCACCTGTATACCATGGCGATAGAATTCTGCCATTACGTGCAGCTCTGTGATCGCCACAAGGAAGGGACACGAGCGGTTCTCGGAGGATGCCTCGGGGAAAATGTCTCTCAGTCTCGCGTGGGCAGAGCTTGCGACTCCAGAAAGCTCGACGCAAAGTGTTTGCTGCTTGCAAATCTAATCCGAAGCCGGAACGTGTGCTGTGAGATTGAGATAATGTGGCAAAGGAAATATGTGTTGTGGGACTCTACCAGGAACTACCAAGACCGCAAACTTACGAAATCCTGACCTCAGCCTATCGAGCTAGAGAAAACCATAACTCGAGCCTGATGAAGTGTGTCGCGTCTCAATCTCGATTGATTTCGAAATGTGCTAAT
Source organism: Mollisiaceae sp. DMI_Dod_QoI (assembly GCA_009613015.1). Lineage (NCBI taxonomy): Eukaryota > Fungi > Ascomycota > Leotiomycetes > Helotiales > Mollisiaceae > Mollisiaceae sp. DMI_Dod_QoI. Next base: position 135,555 of record VXCB01000040.1, on the reverse strand, counting down.
TAGGAGATCATGTATATGTACAGATGATTTATGTGTATCAAATGGAAGTATTTTCTGGCAATGGCTGAGGAGCAAGACTTCTCCTTAATATTGATGGAAGGACATGAGTATGGAAAGGTTGAAGGAGCTCGACGGGATGGGCACCCCCTCTTACCCGATTTGGTATTAGCGGGGTACGTTATCGATAAGAAAACGAAAATCCGATCCGGAGAAGTCAAAACCTTTCGACGACAATTCAGCTTTCAACAAACACCACTCCACGACTCCGCCTTCGTTCCAATTTGAATTCCCACAGCAGATGCTAAAGGAAGCGAACAAAAACACATACAACTCCTGTAGAGATCCGAAAGGCTGCGAACATCGCCTTCTTCAGACTACTCAACCCCGCCCCCCCTTCTATATACCATCACTGAGGGCCCAAGATGCTGGATAATGCAAATCCTACGGTCCTGAGTGTGTCCGAACTCCCTACACGACGGCAAAGACGTCAGAGAAAGGACCAACCTAAGAAGGGTGGACTCAGGGATCTCTATTGGGGAAAGCCAAGCTTTGAGCTGGACCCATACTACACGTTAGAATACTCTGACGCCGACTCTGACGCATCAAATCTAGAGCCCATCGATGAACAAGAAATTTATGGTAAGTTTATCCAGCATCAAACACCCTCCGTCAGTCGTTCTGCAACTTTCAAACCTCCCCATGTATAGCTTGTCAGCCCAGACCCTGAGGCTTTTCCATCTGCTTCAAGCTGTAATCTTTTCATCTAAATTTAGCTACTAAACGTTGTTATTAAACTTTGTTTGTTTCAGCAAGAGCTGCGATGAGCTTTGTCCTGTTGTTTCGTGGAAAAAACTGGAGAACTCGGGGAGGTTTCAACGATCTGACGACTGACGTTTCATAGACCTCATTGCCCCAATATCTGACCCCGAACACCCTCTATCACTCGAGTCACTTGGGGTAGTCAAACTTCAGGATGTCCACCTCATCTCGCCATCGGACCTGACAAATCCCGCTGCCCTTTCACGCGTCCTTGTCGAGATCACGCCCACCGTCTCGCACTGTTCACTCGCAACTGTCATCGGACTTGGCGTACGGGTTCGTCTGGAACAAGCTTTACCTGCAAGTTTCCGAGTCGAGGTAAAGATCAAGAAGGATACCCATGGGCAAGCCGAGGAGGTCAATAAGCAGCTCGCCGACAAGGAACGTGTTGCAGCTGCCCTTGAGAATAAGAGCCTCATGGGCATACTCACAAAGATGATGCAACCTTGCATGGAATCTCAAGAATAACTCAATTCTCGGTCCTTTTTCTGTGCATATAATCGGTTTTCAATAGTGCAGCGCGTGTACATACCTCCATAGCCAGGACTGCCGGTCTTCTAGAAGAGGCAAACGATGAGAGTCAAATCATACTTTCATCGAACATTCCCAAGACTATATCTGCTATATCCCTGAGTATATCATCTACCCCAGTCAACTAGGGTGTGGATTGCGGCAATCGCCATCTGCAGCGAAGACCCATGGAACCCTGGGCGCTGCAACCACGTCGCTTTTTGGTCACACAATCTTGGCAAATCCACGCTCATCATCGATCGCCACAACCGCACAACGCCCCTGATCCCTCCACGAAGCAACATTAGACGAAGTCAGCGTCGCCTTAATCAAGTATCCAATGACCGCAGATAGCACTCGAGAGAATTTACCTTGCGACGAACCAGCGCATCATCCTCTTCCCAGCACACCAAAGTTCGGCCCCACCTCATTCGTCTCCAAGCCTGAGAATGGCCGCCCTCGTGCTTCAACGTGCTTGCGGTGTCCCAAGATGATTTCTCCCCTGCCTCGCCATGCTTTGCCAGGGGTCACCGCTGGCCGTCGACCCACGGACGGTTTTATTTGACTGCGGCCCATTCGGTCAAATAACAATTGCTCAACACACCCAACCGACTTCAAGCCCGGCTTCCCCTCTCATCCCCTGCCCGGCACCGAACCTCGACTTCCAGCAACAAGGCCTTCACTAGGCCCCTACACTATCTCCCCATCCCATCGCCCAGCTTCACTACAGTACTGTACCTCGGTGATTTAATGCGTCATTATTCTCACGGTGCCCCATAATCTCCAATCTACGCGGCCCCTCACAAGCCCTGTCCTACCAATGCCCTTCTCTCCTCATCGAAATCGATAATCGATAAAGACAAGGCATTTCTAGCCCAGAGCCCAGGCTCTCCACCAGGCCTATACTCCACGATTTAAGAGTACCTTTATCCTAGGATGCGAGCATTGCTTGTAAAGGATTTCTTTACGAGTATATACGAGAGTTCCGAGAAAGATAAGCATAAACCTGACAGGACACATGTTGACTACCTATGTACAGGCATTGTCAGGTACATACTACATATCATATACTTAGTACCACACACCATAAACAAAGTATATTGCCAAGTCGGATTCCATCCCCAGCTCCAGGATTGCCGCTCTGTACCTTGCACGCACTCATTTCCAGAACCCTCAAACGAAACAATAAATTTCGTTTCCATCCCAGGGATTTGGTAATATAGCTGTTGTCAATATAATATTCAATCTTAAAGAAACGCAATGGCGTTACGCGGCCCTTCTTTTCGAAGGATCTAAATCCTCGACTAATCCGATGAATGAAGAAGAACGAAAAGAATACACTACTGCGTATTGGTAATTGATGGATCTGCAAGAGAAGCTGTAAGAGGAAAGAGGAAAGAGATGACGACAAGTGATGGTGGTTGTGAAGCACGTTTGTATATCACCGAGCCCTAATTCCTGGGATGCGGATGGGTGCGGGTAAGGAGTTGGGGGTATGGCTTGAGGATTTAGGTGTGGAGGGCCTCATTTGTTAGCCTGTAGCTGCCCGCCTTCTCGCAGGATAGGACAGTAGGCGTCTGCAGGCTGCAAGCAGGCATGAGAGGCATGCCGAAGGGTGGCGGACTAGCGAAATTCAGTGTAATGTACAGTACTGTATTCTGCATGTACACGGTACATCTGAGGTTCAGCGGCAGGGCAGTTCGGCGTTCCCGTAGCACTACCAAGGTACGCAATGCATTTCTGGGGCGGGGGATCCAATCGCTTGGAGATTGGGATCGAGATTGGGGGGAGACCTGTCAGCAGATGCTGACACCATCACTGACGCCGAAGAAGAGGAAGGTTACCAAGGTCGCTTTATTCTCCACAGTGTGGGATTGTAGAGAAGCGTCTTCGTGTGCTTCGAGAAAGATTGGCAATTAGAGTTTCGTAACGGCCGCCAGAAGATTGGCGTCTGCCGCCATTCCTATACATTTTGGTTTGTTTGGTCTAGGGCTACTGTATCTTACTTTACACACACAAATGCCGCCCAGAAAGAAAACAAATAACGCCGGAAGGATCCCTAACTTCGAATTGAGATCATGCTGTGCCAACTCCAAGAGATGTCTATCATTCGCTCGCCGTGCTTTTATTTAACCGTCCAATAGGCCACTCTCCTTCAAACTGGAGAACAGCTCTGGTTCAAGGAACTTGGCAACGCTAACATCCTCGCTCAAGCCCTTTCTCCTCCGGGTTTTCAACACGAAATCTCTCGCCGTCGCCTGCGCACTGGCGGGCTCCAGTGGCCTCAAGATAACGTCCTTGTCAAGGGGATCTCCAGGCACGATACTCCAACGGTCAAACACTAAGCTCACGGTGGCCTGACCCTGGGTATGGATGCGGAGATCGGTTTCGAAGCCGAACGAATCGATCACGGGTATAAGACCACTAACACGATATAACGGCGTCCCGGCGATGGGACCATCCGATAAGACGTGTCCTCGACGTCGGGCGAGGACGGTGTATAATGATGTGACCGAGTCTGCAGGTCCGGTCATAGAGCACGAGTAAACCGGCTCCATGAGTCGTGGAGAAGCCATCAGGAATGATGAGTAGCAGGCGCGTCGGGAAGTGGGGATGATCTGGCCGCCCCCCCGGAAGATCGCTTCGGGAGCCAATGTGACATCCATAATCTTGAACCTGCCGTTGCGAATTGCTGCAAGGGTTGTTAGAGGATGACTCGGAAGGGCGTCATTACTGGCATATGATAGGCTATTGGGTGCGACTTCACCGCTCAAGACCTTTCGCGAACAATGGAATTGAGATGGAGTGGAGAGTTAGGATATGGGATCACTCACGTTCTTCACACAACGGCCCTTCTCTAGTCGCCCAACTGAAACCCTGACGAATCGTGTCCCTAACACTTAATAAAAGCTTTTTGTCAACCTAGTCCTGGTCAGCTTCCAAAAGTTTCCCACAGCCTGAAAGAATCGAATAACTTACTTCTGATGGCAAAGTGTCATCCTGTAGAATGTTTGGTCCCAGTTCGTCGGGTCCAAAAGCCCAAATGCTTCTAGAAGCAAGCAGGTCCCACCCGTAATTCTCTTCGAAGAACTTACCGATGACGCGATTGGGGCTTTTGATACTGACCTTTCCGCTCTCGATGTCCTCCGCGATACCCTGGTCCAAAGGCTCGGCAACCATTGTGATTTTGTTCTTTTTATTCGGCGTCTGAGCATAGCATTTGATGGCTGATGTCTCAACAACCGTTTCGCAGAACCGCGTTACTGGATCCGAGACTTTGATCTCCATCTCAGCGTACAGCCGGCGCAAGTCATGCAGAACGCAGTCCATGTAGAGCTCTCCCGTGCCGAGAATGATGTGCTCCCCAGATTCTTCCACCTTCGTTGTGATTAGTGGATAGCTCTTGTTAATCTTCCTGAGACCATCCAGCATCTTCGGCAGCTCCGATGGGTTGATGGGCTCAACAGCCACCTTGAACACTGATTCGGTGAAATGTGTAATCGGCTTGAAGATGTAAGCATCTTCTTTACCTGGTAAAACTGGAGGGACCAGTGTCGCAGATTTGACAATAGAATTGTCAACGCCACCTAATAATACCCAATTGCCTGCCGGAACGCCATCAGTGGGAATGCTGTATCGTGTTTCAGCAATCCACACGTCAGATATGGTTGCCATGCTCATGTCTTCTTCGTCATCAATCGAGTAGCCTTCACCTAGCACCCTCACCTGGACTCCTGGTATAGCTGTTCCACTCATCACTCTTCCAAACGAATGAAATCCTTTGGCATCGCTTGTATTGAACAATTTTGTGATCTGGATAATGAGTGGGCCATCTGGGTCACACTCTTGTATTGCTTGCGCAACAGCAGTATCCAATGGACCTGTATAGTACCTCTCGACCTTACTCTTAGCTGCTTCAACCGGAGAAGGGATGTGTTCAACAATCATGTCGACAAAGCCACTTGATCCGCCAAAGAACTGTTCGCAGACAAGTTTCAGAAGTACATTGGCGTCCATCTTGTATTGTGATGGCTTGAGCGTGATGCCGAGCGTGGCAAGAGTATCTTTCAAATCCTCAGGGCTTTCACTGATGGTGTGTGAATATAATTTGTATATTGGCTCGAGAATAAAGTTGACGAAAGATCTCTTGGACCGCTCCTCGATAGCTTTTCGTGTAAATGATCGTTTTTTAGGATTGTAAAAGATGTCACCCCACAGCCGGCGAGCAAATTCTTGGACATTGATTCCGGGAGCGCTTTTTGTTCTGGGAGGATAGTTCTCTGCATACATCTTGGCAAAAGATTGTAGAGTGAAACACCAACCCATACTGCTGCAAGCAAACAAGACATTGCCCTTCTCCGGGCTCAATCTCCTTTTTTCTCCTTGTCCAGGTAGCGTGTTCTCAATGGCAGTATTGACCTCCTCGATGACATGCTTGAGCTTGAAATAAGCGTCAGTTGGAGGAAGTTTTAGTTCCAAAATCAATCGATCCATCTTGTTGACTACGAGAGTCATGGGCAAACCCTCGAGGACGGCATGCTTGATGATCTGTTCTGTATTCACCTGGACTCCTTCAACAACATCGACAACGAGGACAACACCATCAACAAGTCGCAGTGATGAAGCGACCTCGTCTACGAAATTGACATGGCCTGGCGTATCGAGTATGTTCAAAAGATGTGATTTTCCTTGAGTACTTTGCAATACCAGACTCATGGGCGCCGACTTGATAGATATTCCGCGCTCACGTTCCAACACATGTACATCCGTATAACGCAGTTGCTCGTCCCGCTTTTTGCCAGTCTTCTTCTCTAGCCGGTCCGTAATATCGTGCGTCTCTAGCACTAGCATATCCACAAGTGCTGTCTTGCCATGATGGAGATGTCCAGCAAATGCGACGTTTCGTATTTGGTCGGGAAAGTTCATAAGATCTGTCATAAAACTCCGCTCGAAAAAGACCGGAGGAAGATCTGCTTCCTGTATTGTGAACTTCTTCTGCTCGACGGGCGTAATGATCGGTTGAGTCAATGGCTGAGCATCCTCCTCCTGCACCATAGTTTCAACATCTTCGCCATACACCTGCTGAGCTGTGGGATAATACTGTTTGTCCTCGTGTAGAATAACTGCATTTGAAGGTCCTTCATCTAAAGAGATGGTTAGATCCCGAACGCTTAAGAGAATTGCAGATCATCTCACCATCCAGCTCCATCAACTCTTGACCTGTTGCTTCAGGCGCTTCTTCTGGGTAGTCTTCATCGTACACATAGGCACCTGCATCAATGCCATGCTGGCTGTCGTCCTCTGATTCTTCAGCTTCACCAATGAAGTTACCAAACCTGTGAGATGGTTAGAATATGGAGTTCCAATATAGGTTCAGGACCCTTACTCGTCATAGAGGTCATCCATCTTGATCTAGATTAGAAAAAGGAAGTTATCGCGTCAGGATCGCAAATGCGCTTCGCTCACTACTTTTTGATCAAGCTCGCGACGATGAAATCTTTAGCGCGAAAGATACCTAAAAGTCCCGTGCTGATAGCAGCCTCGCAACCCCTCATCGTCCTCACACGAGCACAGCAGCTCCCCAGGATCATTTATTCTTGTCAGGCTGTTGAGCTTGATTCTAATTTCTCTTACCAGATACCTCACACGTGAATTGTACTATTTGGCCTCACGTTCCTTTGTCTATTTTATCTGTCACATATATCTCGAATCCAGGCCAATGGCGACGACAGGATCCCTGAAATTAGCGCCTCTCGCGAGGCGGTGAGTCTTGTTGAGCTTCATTTCAAAATATTTGCTTCCTTGTTGATTACTGATTCTTCCCCCTTTCCATATTTTCTGACTGCAGACCCTTCCTCCCTTGAAGATTTTATTTCACATTCTCAATCGCAAACATGGCTTCTCTTCCTGCAGTCTACATTGTCTCAGCAGTGAGAACCCCAGTAGGATCTCTTTTGGGGTGAGCTCCAACTTTTCTGCCGGCCCCTAAGAGGATTGTTTACTGACAACAACAGATCTCTCTCCAGCTTGAGTGCAACTCAACTAGGCGGAATTGCTATCAAGGGTTGGTTCCCCCGAAAATTGAAGTGTTTTAAGCTGTAGTTGACGATTATTGCAGCTGCCGTTGAGCGCGTGCCTGAGATCAAGCCCGAGGATGTTGAGGAGCTTTTCATGGGTAATGTCTTGTCTGCCAAGTACGAGAATCATGTCCTCCCCGTCAAGTCCATTTGCTAACATGGTCAGCCTCGGTCAAAATCCTGCACGTCAATGTTCCGTTGCAGGCGGCTTGTCGGACTCCACTGCCTGTACGACCGTTAACAAGGTGTGCGCGTCCGGCATGAAGGCAATCATTCTCGGCGCTCAGACTATCATGACTGGAAATGCCGACATTGTTGTTGCTGGTGGCACCGAATCCATGACCAACACTCCACATTATATCACAGGAATGCGAAGCGGTATCAAGTTCGGTGACCAGACCATGATTGATGGCGTCCTGAAGGATGGTTTGACCGATGCATATGGCAAGAAGGAACATATGGGTCTGGCAGGAGAAGAGTGCGCGGAGGATCACAGCATCACTAGAGAGCAACAAGATGACTATGCCATCAAGTCCTACCAGAAAGCACAAAAGGCAACCGAGGCTGGCCTCTTCAAGACCGAAATCATCCCGGTCGAGATTAGCGGTGGACGTGGCAAGCCAGCAATCAAGATTGAGAAGGATGATGAAGTTAAGAATCTCAACATTGAGAAGCTGAAGGCTATGAGACCAGCATTCAAGCCCAATGGAGGCACTGTCACAGCACCAAACGCCGCACCTCTTAACGATGGTGCATCCGCATTGGTCCTTGTTTCAGAAGCTAAGCTCAAGGAACTTGGCATCAAGCCTTTGGCCAAGATTCTAGGTTGGGGAGACGCCTCAAAGGCTCCCAGCAAGTTCACTACTGCTCCAGCCCTGGCCATCCCAAAAGCTATCAAGCACGCCAAGATCGATGCCTCGCAGGTTGACTTCTATGAAATTAACGAAGCCTTCTCTGTGGTCGCTCTGGCCAACATGAAGATCCTGGGACTGGACGAATCCAAGGTCAACATCCATGGCGGCTCAGTCGCCATTGGACATCCGCTTGGTTGCTCGGGAGCCAGAATTACGACAACTTTGATCAATGTGCTGAGAGAGCAGAAAGCTAAGATCGGTGTTGCTGGTATTTGCAACGGAGGTGGTGGAGCATCTGCGCTTGTCATTGAATCATTGCAGTAAATATTCCGTCTGTTAGCAGAAGCCACATAGAAATACCGTAATAATATAGCCACTACTCACGTACCTACACTGAAAACTTATTTGACGGTTTAAGTACGTTGTGAGGGGTACAATGATCTAGGCTTCTAACACATGATTCTGGTTAGGCACTGAAAGCTAAGACTTGAAAGCTCTGCTCTCCTGACATTGAAATTGTAAGCTTTCTTTCTTTATTTTTATTTTTTGAGCAGCACTCTGCAACTTTATAGAAAACCCTCTGCTCCGCGTTTTGCAAGGCTGAACTGGCGCGCGAGGCTGATACGTGTTCGGCCGCCAATCAGCAACTTTGTCAGCCTTGCGTTATCGGTACGCTAACTCAATCGAAGCTCTTGATAAAAAAAAAGTTTATGAAGGGCTATTCTACAAGCAAACCTTCCACCAACTCTTCTATTGGAAAGTGCGATCGCATGTCACCATCTCGAGGATTCTGATCCGAGCGGAGTACCGGAGGTTCATAATGGTGCAAAAGGCAGTGTTCGTGCCCAGCTTTGACATCTTTTTACGCCCACAATGGAATATAGACTGACCTGCCTTCAGAGACTCGCGCATCCCAGCGCTCATTCGCAATGGTGTCCAAGATAAGAAACGCAGCTTTTTTGTGGTTGTAGGAGACCGATCGAAAGATGTCATAGTCCATCTTCACTATATCATGTCCAGTATGGACATGAAGCAAAATAAATCCGTGCTCTGGGCGTATAAGAAGGACCTTCTGGGATTTACTAGGTGCGGATTGATACCTGTGATGTCTGCAGATATCAAGAACTGACTGAAATGTTTCTAGTCACCGGAAGAAGCGCGAAAATAAGATCAAGAAAGAGATCAAACGAGGCATTCGAGAAGCCAACACCGAAGACCCATTCGAGCTATTCGTTTCACTCCACAATATCCGATATGTATACTACAAAGAGACGGAGAAAATTTTAGGGAATACTTATGGAATGTGTATTTTACAAGACTTCGAAGCCATCACGCCAAATCTACTCGCTAGGACTATAGAGACGGTTGAGGGAGGTGGTCTAGTAGTTCTGCTACTGAAGGGAATGACTAGCTTGAAGCAACTCTACACCTTATCTATGGACGTCCATTCTCGATACAGAACAGAGGCACACGAAGATGTTACAGCAAGATTTAACGAGAGATTTATTCTGTCCTTGGGAGGGTGTGAGTCGTGTCTAGTCATAGACGATGAACTGAATGTGCTACCGATTTCTGGTGGGAAGAATGTGAAGGCTTTACCACCTCCTGATATTGATGAGCCGAAGACCGAGGCTCAGAAAGAATTGGATAACATGAAAGAAGAGCTTCAAGCTACGCTACCAGTTGGTCCCCTGGTGACCCTGGCAAAGACTGTGGATCAGGCGAAAGCATTGTTGACATTCGTTGATGCTATTGCGGAGAAAACTTTGAGGAGTACAGTGACTCTGACTGCAGCAAGAGGTCGCGGAAAGTCTGCCGCCTTAGGTGTTGCTGTAGCGGCAGCTGTCGCTCATGGATATAGCAACATCTTCATCACATCCCCAAGTCCAGAAAACTTGAAGACTCTATTTGAGTTCATATTCAAAGGTTTTGATGCCCTCAACTATCTAGATCACGAGGACTACTCTATAATTCAGTCAACGAATCCAGATTTCAAGAAGGCCATCGTACGGGTGAACATTCACCGCCAACATCGACAAACCATCCAGTACATCAGACCTCAAGATGCCCACGTTCTAGGTCAGGCTGAGCTTCTGGTGATAGATGAGGCTGCAGCAATTCCTCTACCTCTTGTCAGGAAACTGATGGGCCCATACCTGGTATTCATGGCTTCCACGATCAATGGGTATGAAGGTACCGGAAGATCTTTGTCTTTGAAACTGATAAAGCAGCTTCGAGAACAATCAGCAGGATTTTCAAGGACTAACGGCGACTCGGAATTAGCAGACCGCTCTACTGGGAAGGCTGCTAAGGTGCAGGACAGTAGCTTTTCAGGAGGACGATCTCTACGAGAAGTGACACTCTCAGAACCAATCCGTTATGCAAAGGGAGATGCTGTGGAAAAGTGGCTAAACACAGTGCTCTGTCTGGATGCCACTCTCCCACGGTCGAAATTGAACACCCTCCAAGGATGTCCCGATCCCGGACAATGCCAGCTTCTCAACGTCAATCGCGATACCCTCTTCTCATTCCATCCTCTTTCCGAAAAGTTTTTACAGCAAATGGTTGCATTGTACGTTGCAAGCCACTACAAGAATACTCCGGATGACCTCCAGTTGATGAGTGATGCTCCCGCACATGAGTTGTTCGTCCTTGTACCGCCAGTTGAGGAGAATACTAAGCACCTTCCGGAGCCGTTATGTGTTATTCAGGTAGCACTGGAAGGTCGCATCAGCAAAGAGAGTGTCATGAATAGCTTGAGCAGAGGCAGAAGAGCAACAGGTGACCTTATTCCCTGGCTTGTCAGTCAGCAGTTCCAAGATGATGAGTTTGCTGGTCTGTCTGGCGCTCGTATAGTGAGAATCGCAACGAATCCAGACTATATTGGTATGGGTTATGGGCGCAAGGCTATTGAGCTTCTGATGGACTTCTACGAAGGCAAATTCGCGAATCTCTCCGAGAATGCTAACGGAGTTTCTGAAATGAAAATCACGAGAGTTACCGACGCAGAGCTTGCAAATTCATCTCTATTAGATGATGATATCAAGATTCGGGACATCCGAAAGCTACCACCGCTTTTTGCCAAACTGTCTGAACGCCGTCCCGACAATTTGGACTATGTTGGCGTCAGCTATGGACTAACCAAACCGTTGCACAGGTTTTGGCAGAAGTCCTTGTTTGCTCCAGTATATCTCAGACAAACTCAGAACGAACTGACTGGCGAGCACACCTGTGTTATGATCCGACCTATAGGGAGCGGTGACGACGTCGCTTGGTAAGCGAACCCCCTTTTTCGAATTTGCAATTTTGGCTTTGTGCGACCTACGAAGAATCTGACAGACTGACCATATCTAGGCTGGGCGCATTCTCTCGCGACTTCCATCTACGTTTCCTCAATCTCTTGAAATACCAATTCAAAGACTTTTCCTCCGTTCTCGCACTCAGTATTGGCGAGTCCGCCAACAAAGGAGCCGAACTAGACCCATCAATACGGCCACCTTACTTCTCCAAAGAGGACTTAGATAGACTCATGTCTCCTTATGACCTCAAACGCCTGGAATCATATGCAAACAACATGTTAGACTATCATGTGATTCTCGACCTGGTACCTCGCATCGCAATGGCGTATTTCACTGGCCCTCTCAAATCCTCTGTCAAGCTCACTGGCGTCCAAGAAGCCATCCTTCTCGCCATAGGACTTCAATGCAAAGAATTCTCCCTGATTGAACAAGAGCAGGAATTGCACTCTGTGCAATCATCTCAATTGCTTGCAATGTTCATCAAGATCATGCGAAAGATGAGCTCGCATTTTGGTTCTTTGGTTTCGGGTGCTCATGAAGCTGAAATGCCGGCACGGGAAAGTATTGGAGTTAGCAGAGCGGACGCAAGTGGTGCACATGACGATGAGATCATCGATGATCGATTTGTACCGTTAGAGACTGGTTTAGAAGAGGAGCTTGAGGAAGGCGGTGATGAAGCATTGAAAGCTTTAAGAGAGAAGCAGCGGGAATTGATCGATGCACTACCACTGGACCAGTAAGTTTACCTGCACTACGATGGCCATCTATCACTAACATTTCGGTTAGGTACGAAATCGAGGAAGGAGCTCCAGGATGGGCCGACGCCGAAAAGCAGGTTCTTAATGCCTCGAGGAGCGGTCAGAAAAATCCTGTCGTGAGTGTGAAGAGTGCGAAGCAGAAGAGAAAAGCGGGCGAGACAGCAGCGGAGATATATGAACAGGAATTTGGAGAAAAGGCGCATAAAAAGGTGAAAAAGGCATCGAAAAAGAATAAGTCGTCATGACTTGATCTTGTAGATACAACTTCTAAAGTAAATCTTGTTGGTGTGGACTGACAGAGATCCGAAAACCTTTTGTGATGAACGGGCGTCATGGCCCCATTTGAATGTGCTGGCGACAGGGAAACCATAGATACCTCTTCTCTCGCTACTTGGTATTCACATTTATATATACATACCACTTCGAAGTTGGCTCTTTGCGAGCTCAGATGATTTAAGAATATTCCTGCAGATAAAGTTGATGCATGTCATCGGACAGCCACGGAGCTGTCTCCGTACTCTGATATGGTCTGTGCACCTCCAGTACTTTTCAGTTTGCGAGAAGTTTCACCAACTTCAATCATAAATTTTGACAGAGACCAAGTACCTTCAAAAAAAGAAAGCGTAACCTTCCCCTCACCACTCTAGTTCTCACCTACGCAGGCAGGGCGTCTTCCGAAGATTGCATCATTAGTTTTCCGTCACGGGCAAACTGTAGCCGACGGCTTTTCCACCACACAGCTTCTCTTGAGGGATCAACATTGCCACTCGAGACCCTGCGGGAAACCAGGAATATGAGTGGAGAGATTCAAAGGGCCTTGACCCTTCTGAAGATCTCAACGGCCTTCGACCTCTACCGCATTCTACAACTTATATGAAAATCCCCGCGATCAGCGTCGCAGAAGGTTCGAGACCCGTCCGAACAATCTCCTCAGTGTCTATTTCGTACGAGAACCGATTTCGGAAAAAGGTCCTCTGGTTGGATGGAACAGACTGAATAGTGAAAGGGAGGCGCCCTGTTCATGTTGGCCTAGTTTGGCTTCACACGACTCACGAGGTAGGTGACACAGTGGCAGGAACGCCACTGCCGTCACCTGCGGCAATGTTGGCCCAGAAGGCCCTGGTACAGGAAAACAGTACTTTGCCCCAACGGCATGGCTTTTGCAACATTTGCGGTAGATCTGCGCGACATGCCCATCACGAATGAGGATCGAGGTGACAACAGGTGACTTCCTCTGGTTATGGGACGCCCTCAGACCTGGGTCGGGACTTCCAAAAAGTCGTCATAGTGGAGGTCCGCCTGGTGCGGCTTCAGGAATTAGTGTTTGCTCCACTCCTCCCAGACGGAAGGGCTTCAGGGTCCACACTCGACCGTCGACCCTTAATCCTCAGTCCACTACCAAGGGCAAGAGGACGAAGGGAAGAAAATCTCCTTTACTCTACTTTTCTCCACGATTTTTGAATCTGCGTATCAAGTTCGAAGCAACCATCTTTCTCTTCCAGCCAATTGCTAGCCCGTGGTTTTGAAGCTAGAACCTTTTTGCGTTCGTTGACGGCTTTCATCTAACTAATGGTCTGGGCTTAACGACTATCAACCTCCAACGGTACTCTAGAAACTCTAATCAGCAATCTATGATAGTCTCGTGAAGAGATCCAATCCCACCCATCTCAGTCTCTTCACACAACTTCTACCTCGTCGTCGGTACAGTACATACGACGAATGCTGCAAATCCGTGTAGCTGGTATATTCGTGGCTAAAGTTATCGACGCTCTCGAGAACGAATCAACTTTTCATGTGGACGTCGAAGGGATTGGTTATGACGCAGTAAGTGGATTATAAACCTCAAATTGTTTGGAGCCCTTCGACCTCGAAACCGACGACGAGAATGAGCACGTCTGTTCTTGACAGCTTGTCCAATCGCCATCACGCGCCCGTCGAGCAAAAGGATTCTTCTCCACAAGAATACGTTAATCACGGCGAGGATGAAGAAGAATATGAGCGTCCGGTGTCTCCCCTAGAGATGCCTCCAGGTCAGATCGACGGTCTCGAGAGTCTCAATGCCGATAATTCTCTTGCAAGTCGGGGACAATCTCTAAGGAGAGGATCTGGGCATAGCGGCCTCCTTCATCTGGACCTTCCTCGATTTCCTACTCCCACACAAATAGCGATGTCGGCCTTGCAATACCTGCCCTACCCTTTATTAGTCTTAGGAAGTCTAAAGACCTCGGTCATGGCTAACGAGGCGATGACGAGACTGCTGGGGATCGAAGAGCTAGAAGGTGATACTGCGAGTGTTGATGGAGTTTCGAATATAGACAAGCTGAGGGGTCAGACGCTGAGTCAATTGGGAATCGATATGCTGCAAGATGGACGACCGGTGTGGGTGAGCTGGGAGTCTTTTCTGGATAGCCTTGCCGACAACTTGGGGACCACAATAGAAGATGATTTGCAGCAAACATTTTCTGATCATGGAGAGGGAGAGGCCACTCCCACAGCCGAGAAAATAGAACCATGGAGCCACGCATCAAACAGCAATAGCAGCCATTCAGTTGTGCATGATGCTGCTGTGGAGGTCATAATTATGAAGAACACCATGACACAAAACAGTTTTGCCAAGCCTAGGAGACCTGTTGATAGGAAGCATACAGAGCACACCTTTGCGAAAATGATAATAACGATCTGGGAAATCGAAGATGAGAGGTTCTTCACTTTGACCTTCACTAGCACAGATACTAGTCAGACGTCCCTACCAAGCTCCAGAGGACAGTCGAGGCACGTCAAACGAACAGCAAAATACCGACCTCTAAGCTCTGTCGGCTCTGGAACCCACTCTAGCCCATCGTCCGTGACCTCAGAGCGTAGCTCTATACATGGAGGGGGCAGCACTGGTTCGTCTGCTATCACAAGTCCTACAAATGCTCCAATGGCATCTAGCCCATTCCCACCCCTGGTAAGTCGCCCCCTTCATAAATACTGCCTCTTGCTCGTTGTGTCTAGAGTCTTGATAACTTGAACTACCTCGATGCCCCTGACTCGTAGGACCTTTTCCTTGGCTTCTTGGAACGTATACTGACGTAGAGTTTCTAATGCATAGGGGCCACCTTCGAAGACTCCAATCTCAAGTGGGCCTTCTGCCTTGCAAAAGGTCGTCATGATGAAAGATGCCTTGCTCGATAGTACTTCAGTCCCGATACTAGCTATGTGGAAAGATGAGAGCTTAACCATTCCTAACAAGGCTGCAAGAGAACTCTTCCACCCAGCTGCTGATCTTAGTAATGTCAAAGATGGCTTCGACCTCGTTACAAAATGGCATGTATGGGACGAAACTTTTACAACACAACTGAACCCATCCGATTATCCGATCACAGTTCTGGTCAAGACCCAAACGCCATTTTCAAGTCGTAAGATTGGCATATATGATCCTACTAGTGGTAGAAAAATGGTATTTGATTGTCTTGGAGAGGCCATCCGAGACGACCATACCGGAGAATTCTTGGCGGGAATTGTCACTTGCCGAGATATTACGAGTATGGCGGAGGAGATCAATGATATAAAAGAGAAAGATGACGCAAGATTTCAGCTTATTTGCGATAGCATGCCCCAGATGATCTGGACAACTACTCCTGAGGGATTGCATGATTGGTTCAGTCAGCGGTGGTGAGCTGGCACACAATAAAGTTGGTACTGTGACTAACGCTTTCCAGGTATGATTACACGGGACTGACAGAAGAAGAATCTATTGGGCTGGGCTGGAAATCACCTTTCCATCCAGATGATATGGCAAGTACAGGGAAAAGATGGGCACACTCTCTAGAGACAGGAGATCCATACAGCATAGAATATCGATGCCGCAGTAAGGACGGCGAATGGCGCTGGATGTTGGGCCGAGCACTACCTCTGAGAAACTCAAAAACGGGAACGATTGAGAAATGGTTTGGTACTTGTACCGATATTCACGAAGCTGTCGAAAGCAGATTTGCAGCAAGTCGAACGGTAATTATCCACTCTCGACCACCGTGGGGTTCCAAGCAACTGACTATTCAAAGCGTCAACAACTCCTGTCAGTAATAGCACATGCTCAAGTGACGCTCTTCTCGGTCGATAGGAATTGCAAGATCACACTGCTAGAAGGTGCTTTCATCTGGGATCTAGAAAATGAAATCGCTCCTGGAGATGAAAGCGGTAGTGGTAGACTAGCCAAAGGAGAGGACTACATTGGCAAAAATGTTTACGATGTTTTTAACACAAGTCACAGTCCACGCCGCGACGGAATTCCTAGTTCGCTTAAGCCCATCGAAGACATCTTGACTGGGAAAACAGTGGAGGATGTCCAAGAGCACTGTATCGACAACCGATGGTACAGAACCAGATTTATCCCAGTCCTGGGTAAGAAAGAACATGGTGGCCGTGTTAACGATGCTTTTGTTGATGGCGTTATCGGAGTTAGCATGGATATCACAGAAGTCAAGGATCGCGAGCTCGAGCTCCAGATGCAAGCAAAGAAGAATACGAGATTACTAGCTAATGAGGCCGCTGCTAAAGAAGCTAGTCGTCTGAAAAGCCAGTTTCTCGCCAATATGTCTCACGAGATTCGTACTCCAATTGCGGGTGTCATAGGCATGGCAGAGTTGCTGTCGGACATGGATCTTGACGAAGAACAGAGAGAATGCGCGGAGAATATCCAGAGATCTGCGAATGGCTTGCTTACTGTCATTAACGATATCCTAGACTTCTCCAAAGTCGAATCTGGTCGTTTGGACATCGAAGAAGTACAATTCTCATTGTCTGTCGTCGTCAAGGACGTTAGCAAGATGCTGGGATTTGCGGCAGAAAGAAAGAACCTCATGTTCCAGTCAGACATCGCCGTGGGTTTAGAGAAAGATTTGATTGTGATGGGGGATCCAGGCCGAGTACGGCAGATCATTACGAACCTGCTTACCAACAGTATTAAGTTCACCACCGAAGGATATGTCAAGTTTTCTGTCCTTAAAGAGAGTGAAACTGCAGATACCTTCGAAGTTAAGTTTGTGGTGGAGGATACTGGTATTGGAATCGAAGAGGAAGTGCGAAAACGTTTGTTCCAGCCTTTCAGTCAAGCTGACTCTTCAACCGCAAGACGATTTGGAGGCACAGGTCTTGGTCTTACAATCAGCAAGAATCTTGTGGACTTGATGCATGGCCGAATACAGCTTGAATCCACTCTAGGCAGTGGGACAATAGCGACCTTTTGGATTCCGTTCAACAAACCTCAATTCCATGATGGAGCAGCACTCATTGATATCGGAAGTCTTCCAGATCGACTCCAATCCGAGATGAGTGTTTCGTGCAATAGTTCAGAATACGAACAAGGAATGGGAACTCCACCAAGACAAAGCCCCATCGAGAAGCATCGACACCACAAGTCTAACTCGATTAGCATGACCCCGTCAGCACCTGCAGAGCTCGAGCTATCACCTTCTGAAAGAGCGCAAGTCAAAATCTTGCTAGTAGAGGACAAGTAAGTCATCATTGTGAAGACACGGAAAAAGACTACTTACATACTTCAGTGCCATCAACCAGCAAATCGCTCTCAAAACAATTAAAAAGCTCGGCTTCGTCGTGAATGCAGTCTGGAACGGCAAAGAAGCCCTCGACTACCTGCTCGCGGCTGACAGCGAAAATCCTCCTCACCCAAAACCTGATATAATTCTCATGGACGTCCAAATGCCTATCATCGATGGCTACAAAGCGACACATCTCCTACGGCACCACTCCCCTTATAATGTCCTCTCCCGCAACATTCCTATCGTCGCCATGACGGCATCTGCTATCCAGGGCGACCGCGAGAAGTGCAAGAAAGCTGGGATGGATGACTATCTTGCGAAACCAGTTAAAGGCAAGACGTTAGAGAAGATGCTAGTTCGGTGGGTGGTCAGTCGGAGAGCTTCTCACACTCCGGGGGAGAATGATTTCGGCGGATCGGATTGCTCAGAGCCTGAGGAGCATAATTGTGGGACGGCAGCGGTGCCGATCTTTGGGCAGGGAAAGCGGACGGATGAGAAGGAAAAGGAGACGGAGGAAGTTGCGGAGGAGAAGAAATCGCTAGCGATGCAAGCGTCAAGGCCGTCGATGAGTGATAGGCAGAGTTCTCATACTTTGACTCTGCCGGGCACGGAGTCAGAGAGCGATAGGGTAGAGAGGCGGGAGGAGGCAGAGGAGAAAGCTACTGCTCTTAGAGACGAGAAACTGGTTGATGCTGCGTCGGGGCATCCGGGCGAGAGAATGTCTCCACCACAAGTAGAGGATAGGAATGCGGGACAGAAATTGACGATAGAAAATATCGGGAAATTGGATAGGGAGGTGGGGTATAAAGGAAAGATGAAAGGAAGAGGAGGACGAAGTCCGAGGAGTGAATTAAAGAGGAATTTGAGTGTTGACGGCAATTATTTGAGTTCCGGCCCCGGGACGGATGGAGCGGGTGAGGAAAAGGAAAGGGAGAGGAGCAGAGAGAGACCAAAGCTTGAGAGGAGGCTGGTAGACAGCCAGAGGACGGTTACAGGCCGTGAAACGGCAAAAGGATGAGGTTATATATTTATATGATGAGATGAGATCTTAAGTTCTAGCTTGGGTGGGTGGAGTCACGGCTGTATATTACGACTTACGGTTATTGGATCCATTGGTTGGGAAGGTTGCATTAGCGAGCATATTCTGGATTCGATTAGCGGAAAAATATCGTATGTTAGTGTTTAGCATGGACTTGGACCGGTCTTGGTTGAGTTATGGTTACGATAAATGTAGATACTGATAGAATGAAATGTACATTGGATAATACCTCATATCTCCAACACGTTGCTGTCCCAAGTCCACACGCTGACACCAAGACGAACTTTTCCGAATCGTAGCTTATCGATGATTCGATTCTCAGAATCTCAGATTTGATTTTCCAATCACCAGTGAATTGACTTCTCTGCTGACAAAACTCTGCATAGGTCGGAAAATCAAATACAGAATTTCACTCATGGGGACTAGAACTGAAGAGACATTGAGATAAAACATCCACATCGCCCATTCCCAATCACTACCTTGCTCCGAAAACGCACCTCGCTCAAAATCCACGCCATAAATCCAACAAGTATCAAGCTTCAACCAGGAAACTTACACGCTAACTAAAGTATATTTTATCCATCACCTCCACTTCCACGTCTCCCCCTCATTCCCATGCACGCTCGTCTCCGTCCTCACCGCATCCCTCCCATGAAAACTATACCACATCCCCAAGATCGCCTGTCTCTCTTCCCCGTTACACATCTCCCACTCCTCCTGTCCCTGCTTGATTCTCTCCGCTCGCTCCTTATCCGCTTCACTGCCTCCTGATAGCTTGGCTACTTCTTCCCAGATGCCTTTGAATGCATATGCTGGGAGGCCGATGGCGCCGGATACTGGTTTGAATACGGCACCGCCAATGCCTTTTCCTAGGCCCATAAAGAATCCACCGACGCCGCCTTCTTCGGCGCCTTTCGCGGGCTGGGTGAAGAGGCCGGTGAAGCCGTCGTAGAGCCCGTAGCCGAGTCCCTAGATATTGGTGTTAGAAAGCTAATTTCTTGGGGTAATGTGGAAAGAATTTGCGGTAGTGTTTATTGTTGAATGTTTGGACTTTAGGGACTTTGTTATAACGAGAGATAGTTGGATGTTTGAAATTGAAGCGGATAAAAATAATATTATTGCATATTGCTTGATATGAATATCCGGAAGCACAACTGCCAATCGCAACTTTTATTGAGTTATATAAGTAAACAATAACAGATGGGAACCGTTCTTGGACATCGCTTGGTATCACTGATGTGTCTAGATATGCAACTGACATTGGCAGCTTTTATTGCGCAGCCGCGGTACTGGAAAGAAATCAAAAAACAATGGAAGTAAACACTAACAACACAAGCAACATTGACTCGGAGTAAAGGAAAGGAAGTAGAAAACAAAATAAAGACAATCTTACCTTTCCAGCAGCCTCCAACCCACTCACAACACCATCAACTTTCTCGACAGGTCTCGTACTTTCATCTCCATAAAGTTTCGGCACATTCCCAAACCCTCTCGAGATATTCATCGTGAAGTCCATGGGGGCTCTCAATCCCGTCCCAATGATCCTCGATACGCCTTTATTGCTATCCAATGCGAAATCCGTGGCTAGACCCTTGGCGACATCGCCTTCTGCTTGCACGATCTTCGTAATTTCAACGGGGTAGTCGACTATGCCTTGCACAATGCCACCTACGGTGCTATGTACAGAGGTAAAGATGCCAGTGATAGGATCGCTGGGTCCGTCGTCTGCTGGAATCTCTTTGGCATGATATCTAGACCTTGTCAGCAGGAGGTCCGAACACGTGAAAGCATGGACAATTTACACATCGAGATCATTAGTACTGATGATACCCTGATGGAGCAGTATAGCAGCTACAAAAGCAGAGAGCTTGATATCCCTATCTTTAATCACCCATACCGCAGCCCGACTTGGCAGGATGGAACATCGAGCTGCCTCACGAGACCGGGAACCTGAGGCTTCGTATTCAGGGAGCTCACCTGAGCGGCGTTGCTCACCGAATGCAGCATCGATGTCTTCGGAGTCGAAGAGGAGCTCTCGGTCTTGCTCGAGGGTGTTAGGTGTGTTGGTTCCGGATGAGTGAGGGGTCAGGCTGTGGTGGTTGAGGGTGGTGGGGCTAGATGGAGATGAGGACTCATTCTCCAGGTCTGAGTTCTGAGAAGTTTTGGTCATTGTCATTTCTGGGGTGAGAAGATGACTCTTGACGAGGCGTTTGAGGGTGGGTTGTGGATTCAGATATGGATTCCTGATGCCTAGAGGTCGTAGCCTTCTCCTCAGACTTCAGCCCACCTCGCTTCCGAGCTGCAACTCTCACGCAAGGCCGCAGATGGAGCTTGAAAGCTTTTCAATTGTTTGTTTGATCTATCAATTGGAATATGAAAATATTAGTCGTCGTTGTATGACATGAGATCTTGCGCGTTGGTATTGGTTGAATGTAGTGCCAATCACGAGATAGGTAAGTAGAAAAAGATCTTGACGTTCCAGGCAGGAAGGAAGTTCATCCCGAGACTTGTGATTCGAATTATAGTTTTGATTCAACTCGATTGACTCACATTACGACAATCTTTCATGTCGTTAAGTGTGAAATCGGGTTGAGTTCTGCTAGTCATATAACAGTTTCTCGCATAAACTGAGCGCCTCTGCTGTCGAGGTTCTCGAGAAGCTTCAGCAATCGAAAATGGCAGATACAACAGAACCAAAGCAGGAGAATTGGTGGGATGCATTCCCTGCTCCACGAGCAAAATGCGGGTCGGTCACATCGGAAGAGCTGATGAAGATGTTTGATGATATGGATATTAAGCCAGGGGCGAGATCCTTCTTGCTCGTAGACGTGAGGAGGACGGATTGGGAGGTAAGCAACCCCGTCTTGCAGGTGTCACAAACGGCTCTTAAATTATTAGGGTGGAACTATCAAAACATCCATCAACCTCCCGGCTCAAAGCTTTTACCAGACTAGAAAGACGTTGCTGGATCTTGTTGAGAGAGCTGGAATTCAAAAGGTCATTTTCTACTGTGGTGAGTACTATGTTAGAGGCGATATTTCGGCACGTTAATGGACGTCATAGGTTCGAGCAATGGTAGAGGAACTCGCTGTGCAAGCTGGATGCAAGACTACATAGATGATGTAGCCAAATTCGGTCACAAAACCAAGCTTCAAGTTTTGATCCTGAAAGGCGGAATCAAGGGTTGGGTCAAGGATTTCGAGGGAAGCTTGGTAGATGGCTACGAAGAGAAATATTGGGAGCAATTCAAGTAGCCCTTATCTTGGCAGCACAAACCCTAGGAGGCAGAAAATCCGCATTCTATTGACTTTCCATGCGTCAGATTGGTATTATCGAAGCCAGCCAACGCCCATATTGTGAATCCTGTAACAACTTTTGGCCTCCCAGCTGAATTCTGGCTCCTTCAATCCGCACCCGGTAGTATTCGTTGATTGGACCGTGAACGCCTTTCCGTACTGCATCCTCTACCTGTCGTCTCGTCCACCACCTATTCTCTCCAGTGCCTCGAGCATAACAACGGAATTGCCTCGAATAACCTATATAACCATTAGCTCATTCCTTTCTCCAATAGAGAACCTCTTGAAAGAGAGTATAGAAAGAAAATGACATACCACCATCCCTAATCTGACCTTCTCTCCACCGTCTTTCTCCTCCACTGCATCGTCTAGCACAATATTCAAGAAGACCTATGCGCTTCATTAGCCCCTTCAACTTGCATTATCGAAGAGCGTGACCAACATCGTAACCTCGCAAAACACCAATGACCTTCCTACTTCCATTCAACTGCACAAATAGCCTTTTATCGAGGTACTACACAACATGTTAGCCATCTATTCAACTTCAGTGTAATAGCTTTGCGCTTCTTCGACTTGATGTCGCGTGCAATGGCTCGAAGGAGACAGTGTAAACACTGGAGGATTGAAGCGAGATGGGGACTAGAATAACGTACTTTCTTGAGCTCTGGCTGAGCTTGAGGCATCTTGATATCGATTTGTGGGATATCTTCTGCGTGGGGGAGGGGAGAGGTGCTGTTGAAGATAAATTCGAATGCGCCGCTAGGCTGAGAGTCACGTGGCGATAGGGAGCCTGGTATTGACAAGATTGTTTTCTTCGACTTCAGATCTTGCAGTTCTTAACTGTATCAAGACGAGCCCTTACTTCAGCTTTACAGCGCTTACAGGAACAGCTCTGAAAGCTGTTCGGCACTATGAAATCTGCCTTTGGGTCGAAGAGGAAGGCGAGAAAGATTCAGGTCGACGACGATGAAGGAGAAACGAAAGACAACAAGAGCTCGGAGAGAGTACATACTCGTAAGTCCCTTCCAAGCCCAGCTACGAACCTAGCTGATTTTGCAATTTCAGCTGACCATATATGATAGCTTCTAATGCATCGTCGAACCCCAATCGCAAAGCCTTCAAAAAATCCTCGTTGCGACAAAACATTGCTTTTGATGATGCGGCGCAAGATGGAGAGAACGAGCAAGAAACAAATAGGCCTACGATTGGAAGATCAAGTTCTTTAGTCAAAAAGAAGAAACCTGCTGCTTCGAGGCTGTCTTTTGGACCTGGAGAAATCATTTCGGGAGATGCTGCGGAAGCTCTGGAGGATGACGAGGCGTTCACGCCCAAGAAGCCGACTCTAGGGCGTCGAGTGATGGAAGGGAATGCGATTCGAAGAAGCCTGCCATATCAGAGTTTGCCGGTCAGGTCAAATGAGGACGATGACGAGAGACCGACGTACAGCAAGGATTATTTAAATGAGCTCAAGAGTTCTACGCCAACCACACCCAAAGACCTACAGGCTCTACATGCTACAACTGAGGACGAAGATATGCTAGATGCGTCGGAACTGCAGGGTGCTACAGTAGTGGATGTTGATAATTATGGAGCAAGCTCGAGTGCTGCTTATATACCCACCGAGGCAGAGATCAAAGAGAAGAAAGACCGAAGAGCCCGGCTAGCTCACGAGAAAGATTACATTTCTTTAGATGATGATGGGGACGATAGGCGGCAGATTTCACTATTACCTCGCAAAAAAGAGAAGGAGACCAGGTTAGTGAGAGAAGACGAGGATCTGGGTGAAGGCTTCGACGAATTTGTGGAGGATGGGAAGATTTCTTTGGGCAAGAAAGCAGAGAGAGAAGCCAGAAAACGACAAAGAAAAGAAATGGCGGATATGATTCATCAAGCAGAAGGCAGCTCAGAGGCTGAATCAGACGATTCTGAGGCAGAGCGACGAGCCGCCTATGAAGCTGCTCAGACACGTGCTGGAATGGATGGTCTTCACAAACCTGACGAGGATCTAGACCGAAGTACAGCTCAGGTGCCGTCGAGGATTACACCTCTTCCTGGTTTGTCAGAATGTCTCGAGAGATTGCAAAATACTCTGAGCTCGATGGAACAGGAATTGGCAAAGCGGCAGAGGAAATTGGAGGAGTCGAAGCAAGAGAAGCTTGATATCGTAAAGAGAGAGGCCGAGGTTCAAGACCTTTTGAAGCAGGCGGGTGCGAGATACGCTGCTTTGAAAGCAGATACAAATGGAGCTATTGCTGATCCGCAAGCTCTGGTTGATGCTCAAAACAGCGGGCTATCCCTGCCGTTGATGGCGGACCGCGGTTTAGAGAGCTTTGGAAACACTCCTGTTGCTAGGCCAAATGTGGAGGATGTTGGCTAGCGATCATTCAATCGATGAAAATTATCTGCGTCACACGTCTTTCTTTCTCTTGAAAATGATGACTATCACATGCACCAAGTTTTTAAAGCCTACCAACCCTGTGACGTTTGGATCATTCATGAACGAATAGTAAGTAAATAACCCTAGGATATTTTTACACATGCTTTACATCATGTTCCGCTCTCTTCTCTCTCTCGGGCCAACGATATTTAAAGCATGCAACGCCAGACAACAAGTTAGCTATCAACTGAACGTATACAATGTAGGCAGCTTACTCTCTCTGGCTTGAGGCCCGTAACAGCCAGAATATATCTCTCATTAGAAGTTTCCGAAGATAAGGAGTAGACAAGGGAACCATTTGGAGTCTCAAACCATGAAGTCCAATAGAAACGCGGGAAGGCTACATGGTTTCGCTGGTGCCAAGAGCAGGTGATGGACTCCAAGACACATTTATGAGACCAAGAAATCCATACGAGAAGCACGGGTACCACGTTCAATTGAGAACTATTCAGTTAATGCAAGTGAAATCCTCTTTTCAGATTGACAAAATCTGTTCTCTAACTTGAGAGCGAGGTGACTGGTGAAGAAAAAGTGCCATTTGCATTTGAGAGAGTTGTTTTTAAGAATAGATGAAGCTGAAATGGCTGGAGAGCAAGCGCTTAGGCCGAGATAGAAGACATGAGTTTCAAAATACGCCGATTAAAGCAAGTACAATAGCACCTCCTAAGGTTGTGCCAAGGATGTAGATACTCGTATCAATGAAGCTGTTAAGATGTTGAAGTAAGTTTTGATAGAGGGGCGATGTCGGCATCCCATGGCACCCCTGAAGAAAATCTCGGCGGTGAGTCAACGGCAGAATTGGGAAAACAAAAACAAAATGTCTCCCCACCACCCGATTTACAAAACTTTCCATTGACTTCTCAATTGAACTTGCAGCTTCAATCAAGTATCTCATCATGTCGGGAACTACTCTACATCTCCGCTCAGAGTGTAAGACCCCATTGGCATGATGTTGCGGCACCTACTAATGCGTTCCTCAGTGGGCAAGGCCCTCGAGCATCGATCTGCCCTTACACCGTCTACTGCCAAAGCACTCATTG
Organism: Mollisiaceae sp. DMI_Dod_QoI; assembly: GCA_009613015.1. Taxonomy (NCBI): domain Eukaryota; kingdom Fungi; phylum Ascomycota; class Leotiomycetes; order Helotiales; family Mollisiaceae; species Mollisiaceae sp. DMI_Dod_QoI. The sequence goes on along the minus strand of VXCB01000040.1, from coordinate 109,883 downwards.
ATGCTGGCTACATAGTCAATGTTGAACGGAGCCCTGAGCGAATATTTGACGATGAGGAGTTTGAGAAAGTTGGAGCTACATTGGTGCCAGAGAACACATGGAGAGAAGCTCCGACTGATCATATTATTATTGGGTTGAAGGAGCTGCCAGTTGAGGAGTGTAAGTCGCAAGCCCCAATTCCATTACCATTTCATGTCTAATCCATCTTAGTCCCTCTCAAGCACACTCATGTCCAATTTGCACATTGTTACAAGCAACAAGGAGGCTGGGAGAAGGTGCTATCTCGTTTTCCTCGCGGTGGTGGAACTCTCCTCGATCTCGAATTTTTGACAGACGACAGAGGACGCAGAGTCGCCGCTTTCGGATACCATGCTGGGTTTGCAGGTGCAGCTTTGGCACTAGAGACATGGGCATGGCAGCTCACACACCCTGCTTCTGAGCCCTTCCCAGGTGTCTCGAGCTACCCCAACGAAGATGCTTTAATCGTGGATGTCAAGAATGCAATCGCAGCAGGCAAAGAGAAGAGCGGACGAGATCCTCGAGTCTTGGTCATCGGCGCTTTGGGACGATGTGGCAGCGGAGCAGTGGATATGTGCCTACGAGCTGGTGTGCCCACCGAAAATGTGCTGAAGTGGGATATGGCGGAGACAGCAAAGGGCGGACCTTTCCCCGAGATCGTGGAGAGCGATATCTTCGTCAATTGCATATACCTCATGTCCAAGATTCCTAATTTTGTTGATATGAAGAGTCTCGAGGTTCCGAATCGCAAGCTGTCGGTTATTTGCGACGTCAGTGCCGACACCACGAATCCCAACAATCCTGTCCCGGTATACACTGTTGCTACAACCTTCACAGAGCCAACGGTGCCAGTTGAGGTTACGGGCGAGCCGAAGCTATCAGTGATTAGCATCGATCACTTGCCGAGTTTACTGCCACGAGAGGCTAGCGAGGCATTCAGCAAGGACTTATTACCGAGTCTATTAACGTTGAACAAATGGAGAACTACGGATCCTTGGGCAAAGGCTAAGAAGCTGTTCCAGGAGAAGGTGGCTACTCTGCCGAAGAGCTACCTCGAATAGATAGGGGCTTCTTTTGTTAAGCGAGATAGATCGAGTGCTCAAGCGCAAAAAGTAACGACCCTTCATTTCTTGCCAATAACTTGTTCTTAAGCTTTGAGACCATTGTTATGAGTGTTGCTTACTTGATATGCATGTTGTAATTGAAGGCAAAAGCAAAAGGTTCCAAGTTGGAGCTCGCGCGATTCGAACACGTGACGGCTTCCATATTCAGATCCAGTCAAGGTTATCTTGTCCTTATTCCAGAGCACCTCTCTATGTTAATACTCTGTTACTGGATCATGATTGACCGAAAGTTATAGCACACAGATTTTCGTTGTCGGTCTATCTCTCTGCAATTCGCTCGTCTAATCAACGGTTGTGCTCGTGACAATACCTAAGGCCGTGCTTGGATCGCACAACTTATCGGCATACCACAAGGCTTTCCGGAGCGCCTGACAGCCTCAAAGGATTCAAACTCAACACATAGAATTTTGGGATGATATTTCCACCAAAATCTTAGCAATCGTTAGACCAAAAACTCATGGCTGCTCCAGCGTTTCGTTTCTCTTTTGGCGACATTGTCTCCGCGATCAAGATTATAGAGGTAAAGCGATTGAATGTACTGATGGTGCAGCGGCTTTGAATCAACTCTTTCAAATGAGTCTTTCCTTGCTATGATTCCTTGTCTCTGACCTATTAGATATTGTGGTAATTGAGACGATTTCTCTAGAAAGTGTTTTGTGGTGACGAGGAAGAAAGTTGCCGAAGAATACTTCTGGGGTAGAACACAAGAAGTAGGAAGAGACTGCTTGTAGACTTGTAATTGATTTTGACTATTTTCAAGACGTATGTTAATCTCTATTCACTATTCTCGGATCAAATTTTAAACTAATTGCTAGAGAGAACATCTAGGCACATTTAGTGATCGAGCTTCATTACTGCTTTGCCTGCAAGACTTCCGTCTGCTATCCTCTGTACCACCTCATGTAGCCTTTCTAGCTCAAAAAGTTCGGTGTGTGGAATTACATCCCCTGCAATAACCATCTGCAGAAGTTCATCCATCTCCTCTTCCGTCCCCACAGTTGACCCTACAACTTTTAGTCCACGAATCGCCACTTGGAATGGCGAGACTATTAGTGGTGACAACGTGAGTCCTACACAAACTAGAGTTCCCATAATCCTCACCAACTGGACAGCTTGGGCGTAAGCTGTATTATTCCCGGTGACACAAACAACAGCATGCGCTCCATACCCGTTGGTGAGCTCCTTCACCCTTTTCTCCACATCTTCTGCCTTATAGTCCAAAAATACTTCCGCCCCCAACTCTGTACAAAGCCTTCTCTTCTCTTCTCCACTGCCAACTGCAATAACTCTAAAACCCATACTCCTCGCAATCTGTACTCCCAAATGGCCCAAGCCTCCTCCAGCGCCCATGATAACCACCCATTCACCTGGCCTCAAACCTGCTTTCTTGATAGCTCCAAACACCGTAATTCCTGCACACATTAACGGAGCTGCCTTTTCACTCTCTAAACTCTCTGGAATCCGCGTGACAAATCTTGCAGGCGCAGCAACATATTGCTGGAAAGTTCCCGGCACATCTCTGCCAGAATTGCTTTGATTTGGGCAGTGGACATAGTTCACCTTACAGACTTCGCAGGAGAGACAGGCGCTATAGAGCCATTTGACACCGACTCGGGCATTGAGGAAAGAGAGAGGCACCGAGGCTCCTAGCGAGATGACGGTACCGACACCCTCGTGGCCTCCGATATGGACATTCATTCGCTTGGTCTCGCCGAGGATGGCATGTACATCGGAGTGGCATACACCAGTATATTCAAGCTTCACGAGTACTTCTCCCTCGCCGGGTGTGGGAATTGGTATGTCATATTTGAGGTACGGTTTGGTGTCAGGACCTGGAGTATCTATCCATGCTGCAGTTTGAAACTTTGGTATGGGTTTGGACGACATTTGGTACGAGGTATTTGGGTGCGAGAGATTCGGTCAACTCAGTCGCCGATGATTTAGAAGTTATGTGACTCTAGAATCATAAGCTGATTCCGCCAGAGGCTTTCAAGAACTCCTACATGAGGAGAGCCTTTTATATGCGTAAAATATATTTTGCGTTCTTATAAATCATGTCAGCTACAAAGTGTGATGAGGTCCCCCGCTTACCGTAACTGCCCCACATTTCAGTCTCGGATAACCTTAACGGCAACTCATATTTCTTACATTCTCAACATTGTTTCTACAATAGCATCCTGCCGCAATTTATAACCCAATTTTGAAATGGGTGCTTTCATAGGGATTGCCAAGCCCAAAAGTAAAATGATTCGCTGTGAAGGCTGGGTACCAGCCACCAGCTGCGCAGTGTTTCGGCTAGTCTCTCAGCCGCAAATTCTTCCCTAACTTCATGCTTTCGCACCTTTATTGTACTCCTTCTGGTGTCTTCTTTTGTCCAAATACCAGCCTGCTTCCAAACACATTTAGTTAAGCTCTGTTGCAAGTTATGTCTCTTCCGCGCACCGGTCCCCTCCAGTATTCGGGCGAGGGTGTGGGAATCTTGGGAACACTCTTTAGCTCAATCGCTGCCGGGATCTTAAAGGCAATTTTCCTGCTCTGGTTATCAGGATTGGATATGCCATTATGGTTCTACTTATTCTTTTCCTTTTTGTACTGGTTCCCACATTATTTTCCTACCTGGCTTCGCTATCAGAAGCTAGATTCACAGGGAGAGACGGAAGAGGACTTGAAGATTGTGGAAGAGTACGCGCTGTTTTGTTATCAATTCGGTGCATTCTGCGCTACCTTCTTTATTTTTGGGCCCGGGAGAACGATTGTATATTGGATATTGATCGGGTGGCTGGGGTCTGCGGGGTTTCTCCTCGCTTTCTGGTCGGCTCTGTGGTCATTCTCTTGGATGAAGAACCCTGTTTGGGATATCCTTTCCAGGATATATGAGTTCCTGGCTCTTAGCTTTTATAAAGCTCATTCTTTTGTATTTTTTCTCGTCGTCAATGTCGACAGTTCCCTCAGTATGTGGAGAGTATATATCCTTCCTTGGACCTTTCGAAAAACAGGAGAATTCACGGAATCGTTGTTTCGGACTTTAATACGAAATTCCCCCAATCGCCGATACCAATACGAAAAGTTCGCGTCCAGCCCAGTATCTGAGGAAGAATCGCCAAATCGAACGCAAATTCGGCTTCTCCGAATCCCTAGGCAATGGCTATTCTTTGGGCATTTGAGATGTTCCCTAGAAATCGTGGATCTAGACTCACCTCCGACCTACGAAGCACTATCTTACCGTTGGGGATTCGGAATGGACCCCGATAAGAAGGGCGAAGGAATGGAAAAAAGGCTCATCATTGTAGATGGGTGCTCGATGTTGGTTCCACGTTCCTCATACGAACTTTTACATGCTCGGAGCTCTATATGGCATCCTCGAGTAGTTTGGATCGACGCAATCTGCATCAACCAAGATGATGATGACGAGAAGGCTTACCAGGTCCCATTGATGGGTTCCATCTATTCAAAGGCAAGTCGGGTTATAGTTTGGCCTGGAGATACACTCGATTCTGGGATGGCGTCAGCTATGCTTCTGCGAGTTTTGGCGGCGTATGTAATGTTCAATGCACCGCAGTATGAAAAGAAAGACTTCTTCGCTGATGAAATCGACACACCTGGTTGGAAAGCCTTGATGAAGCTTTTGCATAATACTTACTTCACGAGGGTTTGGGTCGTGCAGGAAATTGCTGTTGGGTCGAACGTTCAGATATATCACGGGGGTCAGTATACCCGATGGGATATTTTTATAGCTGTCTATATGGAGTGTATCAATCCCCAGCGCAGGGCCCTACTGAGTAAAAGCAACGATAATGTTTTGGACTCCTCGGTGTTGAGGGATGACACTGATGCGCTTGGAGGCATAAACATCATCAACGGGCTCAAGGAAGGTTACTCTAAGAGGCAGGAGGGAAAGGTCCATATTGGACATCTTTTGGCAGATTGTGCTAGCATGCACGCCACAGATCCGCGAGACAGAATATTTGGCTTGGGTGGACTGCTAGGCTCGCCATTACCGGGACACATGATCAGCTATAAGAAGACCGAGACCGAAGTCTTCATCGAGACAGCTTGCCACGCTCTCAACCAGAGACCTGATCAATTTGCTATTCTAGCATATGCCGGTATTGGATGGCGTCAAATCCCATCAGCATTGCCATCCTGGGTACCTAACTGGGCAGAGGAACGAATCGCTGCATCCCTATGGGATCGACATTATTCAGGTTTAGGACAATCGGCCGCTACTCATCTATCACCAGAAGTCGAGATTATTTCCAGCACAAAGGGGCCAATACTCTCTGTCAAAGGCCTCATTCTTGACAGAATCCACAAACAGAATACTCCCGTCACCCCTCTAACTTCAGAATACAAACACATAACTCGAAGAGAACGAGGCATCGGAATGGCACGCTGGTACAAAGAAGCCTCAGCATTGGCCTTAACCGACTCCACCTATCCACGCACTGCACAATCTCGCCTCGAAGCTTTTTGGCGAACCATCGTTGCGGATCGGAGTTTCATTGATAGACCAAGCCCACCATCATTTACACAATGCAATACTGTCTACAACAAATTATCAGAAGCCAGATTACAAACTGTAGGACTACCTGCAGAAGCACACCTTGCCAGGCTGCAAGCGGATCCTGAGCTCTCTGCTATTTGGCCACAAGGACTTGAGGACCTATCCAGGTTCCATGAGTTTCAGGCTGCGATTGCGCATGCGGCTGATGGGAGGAGGTTTTGTGTGACGAGGGAGGGCGGGTATTTTTGTCTTGTGCCTGAGGGGAGCCGGGTTGGTGATTTGGTTTGTGTTTTGTTTGGTGCGCCTACGCCGTTTGTTTTGAGAGAGTATGCGGATAGGAACGGACCGGATGTTGAGAAGAAGTTATATCAGCTGGTTGGAGAGTGTTATGTACATGGATTTATGGATGGATTTGATGATACGAAGGATTTTATGTCTCCTTTCGAAGAGGTGTTTAATATTGTCTAAGCTAGAGGCTGCATTGCAGAGAAAACATCTTGCCTAACAACGGCAGCACTTTTATATTCAATATTTAGCCAAAACGCAAGATAAAAAGTGTAGCGATTTGATAGACAAAGTCCCTAGACTCACTGACAGAAGATTTGCTCCTAAGGTTGACTGACTTGGGGGAATAACCAGGGATACTAGAACGATTCATGGAATTTCAAGAGTCGGAGACACAATGATTCCCAGCAACTAAACGGAGATAGAAGCGCATGGAATTGAACTCCGCGTATATTCCCCTCTGTGCTTCAACATTATACCCGCAACAATGCTTCTATATAAGCGGTCCTCCTTCCAAACGAAATTCGACTTCAAGCAACGACAAGATATCTGCTCTTCGACTTCAACTTGCACCCACCAAAACGAATACAAGTACCGAACATACACCAGTTAGCTGCCAAAATGCCAGTCACTTTACATCAAGACATTTGGCTCAGAGTGTTCAATGAGGTGTGTATAGTTCACAACGGCTATATTGTGACGCTGCTAACTATAATATGTAGCTAAAGGAAATGGACAGAAGGGAAGCAGCCTTCAACTCTGAAAATAGTATCGAAGAGGCAAAGAATAATAGTCTATATTGAACTAAAGCAAATAGATTTAACTGGAACAATGAAGAGATTCATGATCCTTTGACGGCAGACTTTCTGCAATGGCTACGAGCAGTGCGAAGTTTATCCCGAAGCTTTTACATGGCTGCAACTCCTCACGCCTACAGAGTTGTCGACTTAACCCAAGGCTCACTCATGAAAAGGCTAGATAGCATGAATGCATCTTCAGGAGGACGAATAAAGGTATTTTCATTGAATTATTATCATTTGCGAGTATTTTGAGTATTGTAAGCTAACCATGAAATGTAGACTAATATCAGTTTATTTGCCCAAACGTTGCACGTGCCAGTGGAGGCAATCTTTCGAACTACGGTGGTTGAATTAGTGCAAAGCTGTCAATCCTTAAGCAGTGTCCTGTAAGAACATCAGAATATCACTTGGCGACTCATTTCAAATGTCTATTCACAAAGATGAAGCTAATTGTTGTAGGTGGCACATTGACGAGCTGAACGAGAACGAGGCAGCTGTCACATCGAAACGTTATCTCCACGCATTTATGCAAAAAACCAGCTGGTGTGATTTTTTGGTCGAAGAATCTATTTGTATCGCCAGCGAACTAAAACATTTTACGGAAAAGGAACAAGTAACTCGAAACATGTTGCTTCGCTCCAGTACTGCTATCCACAAAGACAAAGCGAGCAATTGTGTGGAATTCCTGCGAGTTAGAGGTGCTCCAATCCGTGGACGCGCTGGGGACCAAAATTGCACCCTTCCTGGAGACACATTTCCACCTATGAGGGCACTGTTACTGAAGGGTAATCCATTTAATCAATGGTACAACTGGAGAGAATCTTTCGGCAGCCTCTGGGACTTCTCACGCCTGCAGCATCTTGTTCACTTTGGCTGGGATGCTGAATTAATAAAATTCTTCTCAGTGGTACCATCCGAGCAGCTTTCTCAACTTCGAACTCTCTACCTTGTAACAGTAAGTCAAACCTCGTCCTGATTCTATCACTTTTTAAGGAGCCGAGATCTTCGGGAGCTCACTTCGGGAGTCTTGTTCTTCGGCTTCTGAAACATTCGTGAAAGCCCATACTAATGTCTCTATAGTCGTCGGTCGGCAAGGAGCAAGAGCCAGTTCTTCGAATTCTATTGCACCAACTGTTTAGCAAACTAACCGAGTTGACGGCATTTAGACTTCAGTTAATCAAATATCAGAACGTGTTACCAATCGATACGATAACCTTTCATGGTGGCAAGATTCAGGAGCTGGACCTTCGAGACCATTACAGAAATGGAATGGACCCGCTTTCTGTCGAAGATCTTACCAAGATTAAAGAACGATGCCCGGAATTACGGGAGTTGACAATCGACCTGCCTCTGTTTCCCTGCACATATTGGTCCGGCCGGGAAGCATCGTCCTTCGAAGCTGAAGAAGCTCTAAAACTATTAGCCACATTTGAGAAATTGAAGAAGCTATCCCTCCTTACAGAAGTTAGCCTTGGCACATCTGACTTCGATCTTGCGACAAGTACGGACCCGGATTATGATGACGCAGAAGCCATAATGAAAGAGCTGCACGTGAGCAAATCAGGAACTCCCTTTGAAAAGATCACTTTGTGTATAACATTCGCACGACCTCCAGCTACTTGGATCCGAGCAGCAGAAGCAAATGGAGGACGAGACCTGCACCATTTCAGCGCGTGTAGGGTCTTTTGTTCTGTAATCAATGCTCAAGAAGTCTACGAGCAGTGGGTGGAAAGCGGCCCACGGCGCATTGACGCAACCGTGACGCCACAGTTGGTCTCAGCCCAGCTGGGTACATAGCATTGAAAGATTGGGTGGATATTAAATTCCCGAGGATACTAGTCAGTTGCAAATTCATGCTAGCAAGGTATTTTAAGAAGAAGAGTATCGGACAAGAGTGTAAACAATGAGATCGTTCTCGTGTATCGATTGGAATTCGGGTTGGTGACTGACTAGTGACAACTACTACATATAACCTGAATACATAACAATCTTATATTATCTCTCCTTCTTTATGGCAAATATTTTTGTTCTAAACCAGATTCGTTCAGAACCCTTGCAGTAATCCTGTCAAAGCAAGCTTCTTGGACGCGGAGCAAATTAACACCTCCAGATTACAATTTGACTCCCACCAATTTCGGGAACATTGTACCTGGAATGGCGAAGCAATTTCTAGAAAACATGAAACTTATTACTATGAATGAAGACTTCCCGCGGCACGATACGATTAATTTACTCGTGTTTCGATCTTCCAGACTGGAATTCGACTTCTTGTCGGCGATGCAAGATTATTTCCAGGAAATGTACTTGGTGAATAGAGATCTATTTGTTAATATACTCTAAGAAACGAGAATAAGGATTTCGACGATTTCAAAGCAGAAAGAAAAAGTCTGGAAGAGAACGAGCTCAAGCTGGATCCCAAGCTTTATCTTAACCTCACTTTTGTTGAGATTGGTGCCCCTGAAATTAAGCGAGAGTCCCAGTAATGACTCTGGCAGCTTCTTGACTATGGATACACCAGGATATGCTCAACCTTTTTATATATCCATCTAGTCACACTAGTTACATTTGAGACATGTACATTGGCTTCTTCGTCGCTTTGTATAACCTGCTCAGATGGTTCCTATAGATGTGACCCTACAGCGTTGCTTGGATTTGCATGCTCCGCTCCGCCATGAAGCCCATCACCTGACGGGACCATACTCGATGGGGCTCTAGGCTCTTCCTAGATCGCTGGCATAGCGGTGTCTAGTGGTTGGGTATAAGATTGGTAGTTGGAAACACGTACTTGAAAGTTCAGACAGAGATTGTGCGCAAAATAAGTCAGGAGACATTTAAAGGGCCCAGGTGCGCCATAACTGAGAGATTGGGTCACTAAATTCTGCATTTTCTACCTCAGAACTAGAGGATGCAGGAAGCAACTCAAATAAGTCATTATTTAGCTGATCTCTACCACTCCTGCATCCTGCAATGAAGCATCTATGAAACTGACGACAAGTGCTCCAGTGCTCTTCGCGATGCATACTTTGCAGCTAGAGGTCTAAAATCTAAGTAGCAGAATGATACAAAGCAATTTCACGAAGCAATCTTAGGAACAATTATACCACAAAGCATATGAGCAAAATCAAGTATCTTGCAACCAATTGTGTAGGTTTCACAGGGGGTGAGCCTATTCAGAGAGTATACTCTAAGTTCTTATGGTTTGCAATAGGTTGTTTATTCTAAGAGGTTCTAGGTGGAAGGGAGGCATAAGAACTCCCTAATTGCCGAATACGGACTAGTGCCGGCGAATGCCGCCTAGCCCTATTCTATCCACGTGATTATACCGACAAATTGGGAATGCGATTTGAGAACGAAATGCTATTGGACTCATTGAAAAAGATCACGTGATACATATAGACTTGTCCTCATCACGCAGCACTTACAACGGGTTCTGAAGCAAAGTATCTTGAGCAAGTGCTGCTAAAGCTGCAAATTTAATTGCTAAACGAAACAATAGCTCGATAAAGATTAAATCTCGATGCAAACAGGCGACAATTGCTAGCTACCTAGGTACTATTGCATCCTGGCAGGGTTGTAAACATGCTCTTATAATATGTAGCAATTGAGAAAATGATTGCGCCAGGAAAATCATCATTGAATTGGACAATTCCACAAACTTGCCACTTGTTCAATTGTTGATTCAATGGACGCACAAGCTCTCGCGATTCCTGGATTGCACCGCTGGATGCGCCACCTGGCAACCTCACTTGTGCATTTATTTCGATAAACTTGGCACTTTGCTGCTAAATGAAGCTTGAAACGACCTGTCAAGGTACGATTTCGAAGCTGGCTATGAACTTCCTGGAATCGTCAAACATTCTGACGTGAGTTTGAATGCCGAAATATATTATTAGGATGTCGTGAGGGGTGGATACCCAGCTCAGGGGCTTTGCAGGGGGCTGTTAGATGCTAAGCCCTTAAGCGACTAGCTTCCCGCTAAGGAGAAAGCCAACCTCCACGCCGGTGCAGCTCCTTGAACCTCCCGTGAACCTTGACTTGATGTGTGTTCATAGTTATCACGAAGAGTACAAGGCAATTGTATTCCACGACAACATACATTATGAGATAAGTTGCTCTCAAATTTCCCCCATCTCAAAAGCATCGCAGTCCATCATTCTGCCTTGTGTTTCTTCCACGGATAACAAACAGAGCGACCAGGTTCAAGTGTCCGGCCAGGAAAAGAAAAGGTCGCACAGGGAGCTCTTTTATCATATTCCCTGCACCCCCGTCTCACGAAGCCATGCCGCTTTGAACGCTCAGACTTGCACTAGACCGGAAAGCTGGGATCGGTCCGCGCGAGGCAACTCTTTAAGGCATGTGACTGAGTCACGGGTTTTCGCGCCCCATTGGTGTAAAGTACTTGACAAGACCCCTGCTCAAGGCGCGTCTCCTAACGCCGCCTTGAGTTCATGCCGCGTTTTTGCCTACAAGGCATCCTAGGCTTGCTACCATATATATATTTGAGCCCTCCCTCTCACAAACTCTCTCTCTTTTCCTCTCATTCAATCAGGCATCGACCAAAAACGCCAAATTCGACAAATTCGACAACGCCTCACGACCAGTTTGGATGAAACCGAGAGCTGTGGACGAATATCGATTTCTTCCACATCAGCGATAACGAGCGAAAATGTTCAGTCGAAACCCCAACAAATCACAAACAGAGAGCTTTTCCAAGAGTCGACGAAGCACAAAGAGGACATCATTTCGCGAACATGCAGTATCGAAGAATCGCTCAGAACGACCCCGCAAACCTCCGACCGAAGAAGCCAACCCTTTGGGCAGGTAAGTCAAATCCATCACTCTATCCTTCATCTGCCAACGATAATTTACGGTCGCTGATAATTGATTTTGCAGCACGTTGACCTCCTCAATCATCACACTCGTGGTTGGTCGTGAACAACGACTCTTCGCCGCTCACGAAGACGTCCTCTGCGCATCTCCCTTCTTCCAAGCTGCCTGCCGCGGACAGTTCATGGAAGCGGACTCGAAGCAGATTTCGCTCCCTGACGAAGAGCCTGAGATCTTCTCCTCGGTCCTCGAATATCTATACAAAGGCGACTATTATCCGAAACTGGTTCATAATAAGAGGAGAAATGCATGGGAGTTGGAGACAGGCGAGGGAGGAACTGGAAGTGTGGAGAGTACAGTGTATCATCATGGTGTTGATGGGGATCTGTTGAAAGATACGGTCATTTATTGTACGGCAGAAAAATATGGGTTGGATGAGCTGAAGAGAGTTGCGTTGCGGAAGCAAGGTTTGCGTAAGTTATTTCCATCGTCTTCACAAATCCGTGAAACATTATCTGACACTTGTCGACGTACAGAATCTGGCATCCAATGCAGCACGATTCTCACCTCCGCTCGCTACGCATATGCCAATACACCCGACACCGACTCGAAGCTTCGAGCACACTATCTCGCACTCATCATCCGCAGCCGCGGCACCTTCAAGCGTAGCGGGACTATGCAGATGGAAATGCAAGCTGGTGGATCACAGCTATTTTTCGATCTCTTCGTTGCGTTGTGCAATCATGTCGATGATGTGGCTAGCATTGCGTAAGTGCCTGTTGCCTCCTTGCGCATCTCGATTTCCTCCTTGTCGCCTCCCCTTTCAACCCTCGTGATTTGACGACTGACTAGTGATCACAGTGGTTCCCCGAGAAGCGTGAGGACTCATCACTGATGACTCCGCTGTCACACGCACTCGGTACATATCACAGCTATGTGACTGACAACACTCCGATTCTCATTTTCCTTCAAACTCTAGAACACGAATAGGACAGGGCATAATTTGTCAACTTGACACGACATAAATTTGATACCAGGCGTTTTGGAGAAATCGGTTTTGCATGGGAATTCACTTGTATCACTACTCTTCTTTACACTCTTGCTGTTACTCTGTTGTTGATTTATATCTGTTGGCTGCAGCTGCTTGCTCGTCTGTCTCCTTGCGACTCTGCTTGTATCTTTCTTGCTTGATTATAGCGATGTTTTCCTTACCTTATTATCTCCTGGCTTTGGACCATGATCGAGATTTGAGGAAGAGATAATGCGAAACTGAGAGACATAAAAAAGATAGCGTTGTATACTTATTTTTCATTTTCGAGGTTGTTGGAGATGGAGATGGAGATGGAGATGGATGATTTGCGGGAGTTGACTTCCTCCGTAGCTGCTTGCAGGATTTGAGCACTTACTGAGAAACCCTTTGATTCGAAAAGATAGGAGAAGAGTGGAGAACAGAGAGAGAGCAGAAATGTAACAGAGATAGGCCGGCCAACTTGACCAAATCATCATAATAGAATTAACAAATTCTCACTTCCAAATCAATTTCCCTCATACTTCAAAAAATCCACTCACACACTGCCAGCAAAATCACAAGCAAAACCGTGCCTCAGATTCAGGGGCTGTGGAAAACAAACTTCGTTTCGTGCTAGCTTGTGAACTCCATTACCCTTTTCTCGTTCTCGCATCATCCCCTACCTCAACTGAAATCCTTATCAGTTAAAGTGTGTGCATTAGCTCGTCTCGATCCTGGTCTGGAAAAAACAAGGCAGCAAATGATTCGTCAATTGCAGAGGACCGTGTTAGCGCGTGAGTCACCAGGCTGTCCGAGGAGCATTGCTGCTTTATCAAACGGCTATGAGGCGAGGAAGCCAAAGGGTGGACCCAAAAACAGAGCAGTTAATGGTAGAATATTGGCGTGGATGTATGGTATACATGATTTGTAATCTGCTACATGCGTTCACCGAGCGAGTGAGGGCCTTTTGTGACTCGATTCGATTCTTTTTCGGGGGTCGGCTGAAGTCGGGGTGGTTGCGTCGCTCCAGCAATAATCGAGGATTGGTTTGGATAAGGAGGGCGGAAGAGGGCATGTTGTCTCGGGGGAAGAAGAGGGGGCAGTGTTCCAAACGAAGCTACCGGGAATATGGTTCGCCCTTGCTGGCTAGGATTTTGGTCGGAGACCGTGGAGAGCGGAACAGCTTCAAACGCCAGTGCCGGGGAAGGCTCCGCCTTTACTCAGCACTACAATGCCTCGCTCTCGTGCAATGTAACCCTTCATTAGGTTCTGGATAGCACATCACACCATTAGCTTGATCCTTGACTCATTGTGGGTATCGGGTGTTCTTGAATCAAGAAGCGGGAAATAGAGGTATGAGGGGTAAGCGATAAAGGGGTATGCCTGAGAAGGCAGTTATCGCAACACGCGTAGAAGGTAAAAGAAAGGCAACGCACCTTGTAAATCATGTTTGCGATCAAACATTCCACCTCATCAGTCTCCATCATTTCATGACTTCCAAGACTGATCGCAGCGGCGAACTCTGCGACTGGGATTCTGGTCCTCCGAACTGGTGCGGCTGATGGATCTTTGGCTTCCTCGAATCCGCCAGCAAGAAACACTTTGCGAAGAAGGTTGCGTAAGGCAATGTCACGACCTCGTTCTAGTGTTAGGTAGATGCGACGCTTCGTAAACTCGTCTTCGCCTGCAACGAGGGCTGCATCGAAGCCCGATAGGTCGCCCTTCTTGATGCAGCGGGACAGTGGTAGGAAGAGCTTTTGCAAGCGAGGATAGCGTTCAAGGAGGGCGAGAGAGGGCAGTGTATGGGTCGTTAGGAGGTGGCATGGGATCAAGTAGGTTAAGATGAGTCTACGCTGGTTTAGTATGTGTTCAGTGTGACTCGTTGGAAGACGAGGCAGATAATGGTGCACTTACTCCTTATTCTTCACCGAGTCTTTGTGGCATAGGAGCCAGGCTTCAGTGAGGTGTTTCTCCGCCTAATAGGGACGATCAGCATCTTGGCAATAGTTAGTTGCGCACCAGGCTCACCTCTTCGTATGCCTCCTCTAGAAAGTTGATGACTCCAACATAGTACTTGAACGTCACCCGGTGTGCCTTAGGGAATGCATCTAATGTTGGCATGTCACCGCGATATGCCTGGATCGCGTTGAGGATATTCTTCGACAAGCTGATCGAATTTAATCTGAAGTAGGTCTTGAACAACAGATTGATGATGTTGTAGATGCCCCATTTCCGAGATTCTTCGAGGGGAGCCCTGCTTTTTTTAGTATGGGCTTGTAATGTCAGCGGTTGGAAAATCGTACCTGTCACTCAGACATGTCGTGAATATCTTATTCAAAACTCTGGCAGCATCCTCGAGCTTCTCGTTCTTCTCTGCCTCAGGATTGAAATCATCCTCTTCTTGGAAGGTTTTCACAGAAGATGTCCCATTGGCTATGCCCTCATCCGCCTTGATGGCGAATATTCTTAAGTATTTGCCTGCCACGTAGAGACAAGGCACCGTCCAGGCTTCAAACCCGCAATTGGTGTAACCTCGAATGAGGGCATTCGTCATTTCTTTCCATGCCTCGTACACTTTTACCCATGATGCCTAAATGAAGCTTAGCCAACAGATTCATGAAGTTGTTATATGGATTTGGGAAGCTTGGAGCAATAATCGAATCACGTGACGGTAATTGATACAGGAAAGAAAAATGTCTGGTCATACAGTCCAAATATTACTCACTGCATGTCCAACTAGGGAACAAAGCCTGAAGTAATTAAAGAGAAACTCTGCCTTACCTTCCCGCCCGATGCTTCGGCACTCAAGAGCTCACCAACAGCTTTCCAATAGGTGTGATAGACCTCGACCCAACCATTTCCCTCTTCCGCCGGAAGCTTGAATGGTGAAGACATATCATGCAGAATTCTGTATTTGAAGTCTTTCTGAACATGGGCGAAATTTGTGCTCCGATAGAATTTGGATAGCCTGTCTGGTTGCGAATCAGGGGCTACGGGAGATAAGGTCATCGAAAGATCATAGCCATTTCCCTCTCCGTAGGCTTTACGGAAATCCTCGAATATGATATCCATCTTGGAAGTGGAATAGTTGTTCGTGTAGTCATAAATCGTCAAATGTTATGCATTAGGTTTCATGAAGTTGTCTCGTGACTAGCGTGGACTGAGCACTGAGGTTGAAGGAGAAGGAGGCGAATCGATTAGAAGCTGAGAAGTAAATTAATCATTATTTCAAAATGAAAATCAGGTGAGAGAGTCTATTAGGTGCATCGCATCGAACTATTATCAAAGCCTTCATTCTTGGGACAAACACTAGTGCGCCGCCCTCCACCGCAGCCGAGAAATCGTTACTACTAGCCCAAATCCGGCTTAGTCCACATCTATCGAGCGCACACAACTTTCTTGATCTTTTTCCCACAGGCGAGAATTTGGATCAACGACTTGCGACGACACATCGACCACGGCCAGCAATTCAAAGTAAGTCCAATTATTGTACGACCGTATCTTAATATTTTACTGACTCTATGAAGATGGGTAAGCTCTAGATTTCTTTCTTGCAGTGATGGACGAGCCAGCGAGACATTGAGGACGACGACTCGAGCCCGAGACGTATCAAAATTCGTGCACAACGACACTGGAGGCCGGCTGCGACGGGAATTACATGCATTGAAGCCAGAATAGCCTCTGGAAATGTTCACCGGAATGCTGGACATCTGAAAGTCAAGAGGAGCTGGGCAAAGCGATTCGGGACCTAGGAATGATGAGCACAACATATTGAGACAGGTTCAAATACGATCAACCGCAGCGAACAAGTGGGCGAGGGCTGAACGAGCATAACAAGCTACGACATAATGCTCTGCAGTCTGTCTGCGATAGATACGGTCGGCGCCATCCTCGATTCACACGCGCACGATGATTTATCTGTCTCACTAAACACGAATCTCGCTCATGCCATGGATTACACATCAGCTTTGGACTTATGCTAACACGATCATGTAGGTCGTCTTACAGAATACCAGGTGATCGGTCGCCACTTGCCCTCTGAGGCCAACCCAGCACCAAAGTTGTACCGTATGAGAATTTTTGCACCCAACACTGTGGTTGCAAAGTCTCGTTTCTGGTACTTCTTGATGAAACTGCGAAAGGTCAAGAAGGCGAATGGTGAAATTGTCAGCCTGAATGTGGTATGTAGGATTGGTATTTGTGGTATGGCATTTTGCTGATGACGCCCCAGATCCACGAGAAGCGCCCGATGAAGGTCAAGAACTTCGGTATCTGGATCCGATACGACTCTCGCTCCGGCACCCACAACATGTACAAGGAGTACCGTGAGATGTCAAGAACCGATGCTGTTGAGGCTATGTATCAAGATATGGCTGCCAGACATCGATCTCGTTTCAGGTCGATCCACGTACGTCAAGCTGCCTTGAAAGTATACTAGATTGATACTAATGCAATATTCAGATCCTCAAGGTTGTCGAACTCGAGAAGTCCGACGACGTCAAGCGCCCTTACATCAAGCAACTCCTTACCAAGAACCTCAAGTTCCCTCTTCCTCACCGTGTATCCAAGGCAGCTGGCACCAAGCTTTTCACTGAATCCAGACCTTCAACTTTCTACTGAGCGCTCGGGGGTAAAGTGTTGGGTTTGGGGTGGAAACTGGTTTTGCTATGCATCAGGGTTGTTTTCTAGCCTTTGCTCTTACCGAGCCGGATGACCAATGGGAAATGCATAAAGAAAAATATTGAGCATACTACAGTTCACTGTGATTATGAAGAAATTTCGATTCTTCGAGGGTGGTCTAAGCATTTAAGAATTTCTTGCATCCGTGCCATTTGCCAGACCAGAATCTATGACGCGAGCTCTCGGGATGAGGACATCTATGGTCATCAGAGTTGGCGAGCTATATTTATTTCATATTGCATCCAAAAGTTTGGACTGTCAGCCTTTCTCTCATTTTACCCGGGTGGCATGCATCGTGCCTAGCTTCGGAAAGTTCCTTCGTGTCAACCAGCGTCTCACTTTTTCACAGCTTCACTTCCAGATTCCTGGTCTCCCGATTTAAACGCTATACATATGTCACACTCCTCAAGTAGAATGCAAATGATGGCAGTTACAAGCATGGCAAGAAGTGTCTCAAAAGCGTATCCAATCAGGGACTTTCCGAATACATCAATGAGAAAGGAACGACTTGGATCTTGTTCGGCGAGGAGACGGGCTTCTTCGTCTGAGATGATTACGGGACGAAATGTCGATTCATGGTAGAAGGTTCCTTGCGGGTTGGATGTTATTTTCGAAATCCAGATACCATATGGCATTGATTCATCAGTTCTCGTATACATGGTGTTTACTCAGTCGAAAGGGATAGAGAGCATTCACTGTGGTAGGAAGTGTTCCCCACCGGCATGTCTGCTCTTCCCAACCCTACCATGTCTCACGTGAGCAGCGCCGCCTTTGCTCGGGTTCGGCTCATGCCCGAGCCATTTTCGGCTCAGGTTGCTCGGGTCTGTTCACCCTATCGATATATCACATCAGAAATCGTCAACTAAGGGTGACAATAAGAGAAGGAGACATACCTCGATATTCGAGTGCAAGATAACCACCGTTCTCGATCTTGTTCAAAAGCGCTTAAGCTCACTTTCTGGGCATGACCTCCAAAGTAAACCACACTCTCATAGATATACACCCTTCATTCTCCATTTCCTTCAAACTCCAGAGGCGGGCCGTCCCAAAATACCACTCCCCGTACTCGCAATGCTCAAATTCTTCTCCATGACCCTCATAACCAACCTCTCACTAAGGCAATGCCGGTAGGTTACTAGGGTGGCTTAGCCAGATGTATGTTGCAGTAAGCCCTTAGCAGTATGTGGTTTAACACTAATCATTAAGCATCTCCCTCCGTGCTGCTCATTCTGTTCGTATACGGTCTTGTGTATCTGTGTCCCATAACTTCGATTGGTGCTTGCGACTTCGCTGTTGCCTCTTTATCTCTTCTGCCTTCCTTTAATTTGAGAGTCTGACAGCTGTTCTAATATGGGGACTTGTGCCGTTGCTCGTATCGATGCCAGCACATCCTGATTGTGAGTACTGATGAGAGAATGGTACAGCTTTTTTCAGCTAATAGTAATAGTGCTCGTAAAGCGAAGTGTGCATCGTTCCTAGCAGTGGAATAAGAACGATATTCTGTTTTCGTGGGATCAAAGACTCAAGAGTCGTAAGTGTATCTTGTTGCCCTATTGTAGTCATGTTCCCAAAGAGAAAATTCTCGTAGTAGTGGTGCAGTATCGAGCTGATCTGGCAGCGAAACTATACGTCAATATCACCCTTTCAAGTTGTGAGGAGGCGAAAACTCTAATATCTAGTATTTCAATGCCAACTTGACTATCTAGGTTCTGGGCTGAGTCTTGTTTGATATTTCCTAGATTCTCAAAATCGCCACGAATATTACATCGCGCAACTCATCAGATATCGACAGATGTGGTGCAAGTCTAAGAAAATCCTGAAGTAGTTGGAGGCCGTTGTTGGAGATTGTGTATCAGAGCCATATTTGTCTCAAATCTGCGAAGATGAAGCGGTTTCGACGTTTGCAGCGAAGCACGCGATGAAATTATTTCTAGTACTCAAGATAGCTGTGGAGCCATGCTAATGTTCCCTGATATTGTATGATAATCTGTCTATAGAAGCACTGGATTGTATTGGCTATGCATGAATAGTAGAACGCCTACTCCAAACTTGATGTTAAATTGGCAGTTTAGGGAAGTGTAATATGATTATGAAATTTACAGAAGCCCTAATCGAGGTTTCAAACTCCCCTGAAACCCTACTAGGTAGTGCCAAAATCACGTGCTTGGCAGACATTCTGACATTGGACAGAAACATCCCACTGGGGTCCCCAAGCCAATCACTCGTAATCCCGACTTCATTGGCACGCTTATCTCCAGCGCAGCCACCGTGGTGGCATGAGCAGCTGCTGTGACTGCGATCTCAATTGAGAAGATTTAAATTTCAAATGCCTTGAAGGCCACCTTCATCACCTATATCGATTTGAATGTTAGGTTTCTTGAGTATCATTCCTCAAGTCTTCTTCGTTACCTTGCGTCAAGACAGCAAGTTCTAAAGTTTCCGCGTTCATAACTAGTTATCCATTAATATATAAACAAAAGAAAGTCATAGCCAAATGTTAATCTAACACCTTACTTTTCCCATACCTAGATATGAGCATCGTCATCATCTAATCCTGCTTCACACCCACTCTCACTTGACTGGTGGTCGTACTTGGATCCAAACTTTGAATTCCCAACACACCAACACCGTAATTAACTTCTCCAACCAACTTCTTGGCCTCGTCAAGCATCCCAACGAGATCATCTTCCAACATCGTAATCGCTACTTGCATGACTGCAAATGCAGCATAGCCTGGTTCGAACACATGTCGAGTACTGAGGATGTCAGGATCCAGACCAACAAGCATCTGTCCAATATGAATTGGCTCAGGTGGTTTAAGGTATGGTGGGAGCGGTTTTCCGGTTGAGATGGCAGCTGCGATGACGGAAAGGAGGGTTGTCACGTTTTGAGACGTGAGTCGCAGAGTTGAAACAAGCTGTTTGAAGTCTTGAAGCCATACTTCAGAGGACTCGGGATCCTGGGGATGGGTACGACTTGGCAAGGTAGAGAATGTCTCAGTGACGTAAGATATCATGGTTGTGAAGTGGATGATGCTGCATCGAGTCAGTGTTCAGATCTCCGACAATATAGAATACTCACTTTTGCGTATGATTGATCAACTTATCGTAAGACGTCCTTGGAAACTTTCCTCCAAAAGTGGGCTCCCATGAAGTGAAGGCAGTGTGGTGTTTCATTCCCTGAAGAAGAATGAGCTCCTTTGCGAACAATCTTGTGCGTGCTTTCTGGAGCTTCCTGCCCGGACTTTGCTTATCGCTTAGGTCGCCTTCTGCGCTTCTGATCCGATGATTGACAGTCTGATAAACGCAGCTATAGTAATTGCTGAGAAGATAGATAGATGACCCGAGATCTGTTCGAAGCTGACTCCTAGACGTGATAACGGAAGGAAAATATGTAAAGAAGAACGCAACGCCAACACCTCCAAGTACTGCAGCCAATCTGTAAGGAGCAAGTTCATAGAGTGGATGATACTGTTGACCGTTGGCCGTGGAAAGTGGGATGCCAATTTGTTTAACTTGTAGCTCATATCCAACAATCAAAACAACTGTGACCATTCCAATCATTGGTACTACTGGATTATCCTGCCATTTGATCATTGGGTAATGGTAAAGGAACATGGTGATGGCGACGAAAACGATAATGCCTGCTGTATGCTGGTTGACGATGTACCAGTCGATGTACGATGCAACCATGGCAAGTGCTGTCCCACTGAATCGAAGGAATTGCCCGTAAATTCCAGATCCCGCAGTCTGAGTCATGCTTATTGCGACCATGATTGATCCCCAGAGAAGACGTTGCTCAATGAAGAATGATTGAGAATTCCTTAGATATGCCACAATCATAATGCACATAGTGGCCGTTGCAACTCTAAATCCGAATGCCGACTCTCGAGATCCAATGAAATGAGAGATTGATCGCAGACCGTCTGTTGCTCTCTCCCACATCGTTGTTGGCGGAAGGTGCTCGGCGTCTTTGTCGGGTTGAAGAGCATCATGAAGATAAACCGTAGGAGTTCCCGATCGCGTGCTGTATGACTGATAGTCGAGATTGCTATCTTCTCGAGTAAATGTTGCGATAACCCACTTCCTGAGTCTCTTCCAGCTTGGGACAATAAGTCTATTTTTCAACATCGTGCCGTCTTCTACTTTAGAATCCGCGAACTTCACGAGATCCAGGATAGCTCTGGCAGCCATGAGAAATGAGTATTCGAGCTTTGCCAAGTCAGCATAACGTCAATCTAGTCGAAATAAACTTACATCGAGAATTAAGTATAGCTGAGACTGATGACGTTGATGCAAAGGATAATCATCTGGCCTCACAGCGTCTGGTTGCGCAGAATGATCCATGCCTTTCTCAGCACACCAGTCTCTCAAAGGACCTTCACGCTGCTTGAGAAATTCCTCGATGCCATTCTCCAATCGAGCGGCAAAACCTTTCCCTCCAGGTGCAGAATTCTCTGCATTCGCTTCAATATCACTCTTGGTAGCACCTTTTGGTCGTTTAACAAGCTCCAATTGGTACAATGCATGGTCGAGCCCTTCGGACATTGTTTTCTCCAATTCAAAAACTGGGCCTTGCAGTTGTTCAAATATCAGATGCCACTGTTC
Source organism: Mollisiaceae sp. DMI_Dod_QoI (assembly GCA_009613015.1). Classification (NCBI taxonomy): domain Eukaryota; kingdom Fungi; phylum Ascomycota; class Leotiomycetes; order Helotiales; family Mollisiaceae; species Mollisiaceae sp. DMI_Dod_QoI. The sequence continues at coordinate 88,029 of VXCB01000040.1, read as the reverse complement.
TTTCTCCTTTTCTTCGAGAGTGCTGAGTTCTTTCTCTGACATTGTATTATCGATTGGCGAGCGTATGGCTGACCAGCCACCACGCTTCTCAAGTCGATCCGTTACTTCCGTGAGTGAATCCATTCCAAGGACAGGAATTAGTATGTTCTTGCAGAGTCGTACCAAGGTTCCATAGTCTTCAGCACTAAGTTTACCCCAATCGGCTTCTCGTTTCGCATATCGCAGTTCGGCAGTCATTTTGACCTGAAGTTCTGTGACAGCAGTCGTTGTTTTCTTGAGCGCATCGGCTTCTGGCCAGTGGGTAGCTCTTGTTAAAGGATCGTCGTCAAATTTGCTTGAATCAGATACTGCAGAGCCTGCCTTGGGCCCGTACCAGTCTCGAGTCGGCAGGGAGAGCATGTATTGAGTATGTGCTTGGAATACCGACTTGAATCCATTGAGTTCAAGTGTTGAAAACATTGTTATGAGGTTCCGCGAGGTGAATGGGATAATGAAAAAGTTTACGGCAAAAGAGATTGCGAAACCTGCGAAGAAGGTCTCGAGCAAGCGTGAGACTATAAAACGATGAGTATATTCTTTGCTAGACATAATTTTAGTATCTTACCCAGGACTTCAGACTCCTCCATCAAACCGAACAGTGGCCCGTAAGATCCGGTGGCATTGACAAATACGCCGAACACAATTGAAGGGAGGAAATATTGAGGTCGATATGCGCGGAAACTTCTAAACTTAGCAGAGTATATTTTACTAGTGCAGATCACCTACGTATTCGCCAGCCAAACCATAAAGAAGAACCAGACAGCCATGTTGACACTCGCGGCTGCATTGTATGGACTTATCAAGGCACCTGGCACAGGACCGTTGGATTTTGAACCAGTCGTGTGCGTCGTATTCTCTCGAGCTTTGACGCTACACCACATGGCAAGAAGTGATAATGCTCCGGCTAGACATACAAGAAGCTGCAAGGCCCACTAGTAAGTCCATGATTCCCTCAATCTGCTGAGAGTTCCTACCGAAGTGACAAGGAAATTTTGGATGAATCTTGCCCGAGGTAATATCGGTACAGTGAGGATTGTCATGATTGGAATGAGATAGCCAATGGTCGAGTAGTGTGCTGCAACACTGCTATTCTGATATCTTCACAAAATCAATAGGGAATTTCAAACCACGAGAGGAATCCATACATTGCAATACCAATCGTTGGTCCAACTGCACCTCTTTAAACTCGAGTCAGCATTAGAACATAATTAAGACCACCTAGAGACATTCTGAAGGAGTGGTAAACTAAATGTCTAGATGTCGGTGTTCATCTCCGAGACGAGCTCCATGACCTTTCGGTATCGTGTCATGGAAGACGGGGTGTAACATCATTGGAAGCTTACTTAAACATGAGCAACACCATTGGGAGGTTTAATCCCAGCTTGTCTCCCATCTTTTTCCATACCGACGGTGACTTCGTTTTCTTGATGACATTGTCGTCCGCTGAGCTTGCTGTCATATTTGGAAAACTTCAATTCGCCACTGCGGACAATTAGTGGTCATGCGAGAAAGCCAGAAGTTTAAACATACAACACTTTTCTCCACGACCAATACCTTCCTTTCGGGTACTAATCCGATCAAGTTCCAGGATCGGGAAAAGGTATGCAAGGATAGACCAATCCCAATGCTTCAAAAAACAGTATCTCACGATATATGCATATGAAAAGAGCTGACACGACCGAAAAAGATTCCTAGGGATTGATGTCTGGCAGAGAAGCTCGAAAACAACCTGAGCTGCATTTCAGAATTCGGATGGAATTTGTACCGTAAGCAACCCAGGGTCTGAAGCACAGACGGGCAGGTCGGGCTGGATATCCCGCGGTATGAGAGGTATTGTTTCGGCACATCCTCACGTGCCTCTGCTGCTGTTGGTGCTGCTGGTGCGGACCCTGCAGCGTGATTAGTGTACGTTGGGATCTGACGCTGGGGCGCTGCTTACCATGGTTTCCCACCACTCGTCCTCTGCCCTTCTATGGTGTCGCCAAGAGGTCCCGACAGTGGAGGCCTGTAATACAATAATAATAGATTGGGTATGCGTTGGGATTTGTCGACGTGGGCTCCCAAATGTGTTGTTGCTTGAAGAACGCTCCCGACCGTGAGGGCTGGGGATGGGAAATTGGGAGATGGGACGAGCATGCTGAGTTCTACGCAGGGGTCTGTGAGCTGTCGGTAAACCTCGGTACGGTCAGGGTTAGCGAGAAGAAGTGGGACCTCGTAAACAAAAAGCGAGGCATTTTCCTATACTAGAAATACTAGAGACACTATCCTCAGCAGAAGAATATACAAATGGTCGTTTGCCGAATTGAAGACCTTAAGTCGTATTCCCAATCCCGTGGTCAATATGAAGCCTACGGGAAGTACAGCAGAGGCTTGTTTTCGTGATTTTTAACAGAGTGTCTTTTCCCGCACAGAAAATCTTCCAGATACATTCATCGCTTTTGATAAGCACGTTTTTCCACGTCGTCTAAAAAGCAGCCAGCTCGCTCGTAACATCCAATAGAGGAAGAAGAACAGCTCAGCTTTGTTCTTCGGCTCGGGCCGTATCACGATTGCAGAAAGCCAGAATTTGTCGGATTGATTACGGAGCATTACCGCGCAATGGGGCTGCCAATAAAAGTCGGCGGTGTCTCGAACCGACAGTGATTCGACATCTAACCATACAGCGTCCATCTTAGCATCGCTCGACCACTCGGGATGAATTTTGATACAGCACGTGTGTGCGGTCGCATATTTGACCACTCTTTATGATGTCCACGTCTAACCCTGCCACCACTCTCTATTGGCAACTCTTTAATAATACTTTTCTGTTTATAACTTTTCATAGTCAAAATCAAAGATCAGGCCTATTTAAGTATATTAACTTACTTTAAGAATAATAAGATGCATGGGCATTAGAATTTGTAAGTGTCCTTTTTTTGTAATCTGTATGTCACAACTTTTAATACTAATGCAGGATATTGTCTATTAACAAAATCCAAGCTAAGAAACTTCGCATACACATGAAATCACAAAGTATACAAAGAGTTTTTTGAGATCTAAAGGAGAGTCTATTTCTAGCAAGAGATAAATACAAAAACAACTATGAAGTAACCATCCATCCATCATAGTGATCATGTTTGCGTCGCGATGGACGCATTCAAGAACCGAAGAATTTTTTATCCTTCTTTCGAATGCCCATGTCCACTACCAAACGACATTTCCGAAAATCGAAGGATAAATTCCTCTTCAGACTTCGCTTCCGCCACCTCTTTCATCGTTCCCTTAGAGACTTTCCCATGGTCACCAGGTACATAGTCTTCTTTTCTAACCCTTCGATCCCACAGTTCAAGTAAGCTTCCCTCATCTTCAACTATCGACCAAGGCGGTATCACCCATCCCTTATGATTCTCCGTAGCATACTGCAACGCCTCCTCAACCTCCTTCACAACGCCACCTCTCGCAAGATCCGGAAGCCCCGTCAAGATAAAAAAGAGATGCTTCAGCGCCTTGAAATCCTTCAACCAAGGCGTGTAAACCGGATTGAATCGCCCCGTCTGAACCCTTAAAGCCCCAATCGTCATATACGCGTACTGAACTTTCTCGTAAAAGTCAGCTTTGAGTGCCTTGGGACTGGTGTCGTAGGAATCGATGTTGCCGATGCGGAAGATGTCGTATTGGGGATTGAATGTGAATTCGATTTCGCAGCCTTCTTGGGATTGCTGGTACCAGGGCGACGATATCAGGAGCATATCTTCAGAAGGAGATTTGAAGAGTGTAGATGTAACGTATTGTGGAGATAGGAGAGACTTTGATGCTCGACAAGCTTCGGGGGCCGCGGTAGGGACGTTGCATGGACACGTGAACCAGGGCCAGGTAAAACCCAGACAGTCGTTACATGTGTATTTCATTCTGCCTTCCTCTTTCACGACTCGAAAGAGTCGTCCTCTGATCGTAAGCTCCCATATGTGGTCTTGGATCTCGGTTGGAAGTCGAGTGAATGGGTGGAAGGTATCCTTGGAGGCGGGTGTCTTGCCTGTTGGGGGAGGAAAGGGGAGCATTTTGGTAGAGGTCGGGTGAGTACTGTTGTATTTTGATTGTCCGGCTTGATTGTGCAATCAGAACTAGGTTCAATTACGCAAGAAGAAGTGCGCTCTGAATCTTGCGACTTGATTTTCTGTTTTGGTGTAGAAGCAAGTTAAGTTTTTCGCGTTCTCGGCTAATATATATTATATATATATATCTAAGTTGTAGTCGAGATCGAAATGTTCCAGACGGGAGCTAAGAATTTAATCTGGACTGAACATAATTTGCAGATAATCTATGAATGACTACTACGATGAAAGATTATGATGTATTAACTTTCTACACAAAGTTAGGCAAGTCTGATTCGAATTGAAAGTGAACGCATATTTGGGCTGAATTAAAGCCAGAGTTGTTCAATATGAAATTGTGCATGATAATACATAATCGTAAGCGACTCCAAACTCGTCACTTAGCTTCGAGTTTGCCAACTTTAATAGTGTGTAGAACTGCTTTCCTCAAATCCAATAATACAGCTCGAATTTGTCTAACTTTGCTCCCAGATTATTGTTCCTCGACGTCCAACAATATTAACAGGTTCACTTCGTTAGAACTTCAACATTCCTTTTCAAATTGCCCTTCTCGACGACTTGAAACAGAGATTCCAGATTTATAACTTCTTCATAATTAGGCTCATGGTCGCCCCACTCAAAGATAAGCTTCGCTTTCCAGAAGTTGACGAGACGGTCATAAAACGGTATGTCCTTGAGTTGTGTCCCCACCGGCTCATCCCACACCAAGAAAACCTTCTCCACGCTCCTGAAACACTTCATATTCAATCGGCCAATGGAACCAACCGTCGTAGTAGTGGGAATCGCTAAGAATTTGACATTCTTCTTGACCTCTTCCGTCTTCTGGGTCGGTGTCGCAACTATTCTCCATAGGTCGTGAATGTAGAGGACATCTTTATCGCACTCGAATAGGAATGTTGATGGCATGAATTGGTCCCGCCGAAGATTTGGATGAGCTGCATTGTTATATTGCTTGAGCGCAGCTTCGCGGGATTCATGGGTCGTCGAGAGTAGAGCCGGAGCTGTACCGCGAGAGAATATTCGTGGGTTGCTTTTAATTAATCCGCTGCCTTTGCACCAGGTAATATAATATTTAATCTCGGCGACACGACCTGGTACAGATTCTTGTGCCATTTTCCAGATCTGCTGTCGTAGCTCGGGAGGAAGTTCCCCAAACTTATGGAAAGACCACAGTACTTCAGATTCGAGTTCCGCCATGATATGTATCCGTAGAATGTTGATGTTGGACAAGCTGTGTATTTATTTGTAATTTTATGGTTAAAGGTAGATATATTAGGTTTGTGTGGTGACGACATGCTACCGATGAATAGTGCCATGCATTAGATGTGGGAAGTTAGGAGTTAGCATCTCGCTTAAGGTCTCACCTTTACCCCTTTTCTTTCTCGGCCCAAACAACTACCATTACAATTATCGCCGAAATAGGAACAGCACTCTGTAAAGTTCGCTTTGTAAGATATGTTTAGGTGATAAATCCATTTCTTTTCTCTACTAGCGAACAACATCATCGTCATCCTTGCACATTGGTACCCCGTGTTCTTTCTCGGCCTATTCACCAACCTCTCTATATGAATTTTGCTTGCCAAAAGCAAGGAAAACAAGCCTATATGGTATATCTTCAGAAGACCAGGATCACCTATAGAGCCTCATCATATTCTTCTCGACTTTTCACACGCCGTCCTTCAAACTCCCTCATCTCGCCCTTAGAATTCCTTTACAACCATGACTTGAAGATCTTGATATAGAACATTTTCACAACCTGCACTTCAAAGCAATAGAACATGATCTCAACAGCCAAGAACCCGAGAAAGCTGTTCCTTGGCCGGACAAAATTGAATGCTCTTGCTAGAGGCGGGATGAATGGAAGAGCAAGCCCAATAGCTCCAATGGCCATGGTGCTTATCATCAGGGACCTAGCAGCATTACTCTGAAATAGTGGTATCTTAGCTGTACGCAAGAGATGTACAATGATAGTTTGTGTCAGAAGTCCTTCGAGGAACCAGTGCGCTCTCACCTCCGGATCGAATGCCGTAGTAAAACCAGTTGAGGGAAAAGGTCATTAGGTCGATCGTGCTAGAAGTTGGGCCAAGTATGAGGATGAATTTCAAGATATCTTTGACTTTCCATCTTTGAGGTGCTACTAGGAATTCCGGGTCCATGTCATCCCAAGGGATGGCGCCTTGAGTGAAGTCATAAAGTAAATTCTGAATGAGGAGTTGGAGTGGCGTCATGGGAGAGTATGGAAGCCAGCAACTTGCGATCAAGATGCTAAAGACGTTGCCGAAGTTAGACGAAGCAACCATTTTGATGTACTTGATCCTGAAGAGTCATTAGTATGTTATAAATTCCAATTAGCAGAGGAACCTACGTATTACCATAGGTGAGACGGCCAATTATGACGGCCTCACAGATGATCGAGAATTGCTTACGGGTCAAGATGACATCGGCGCAATCCTTGGCAACGTTTGCACCTGTATCGACTGAGATTCCAACATCGGCGAAGCGAGGAGCGACGCAATCATTGATCCCATCGCCTAGCATGCCAACGACTCCATCTTGCTTCTTAAGACTCATGATAACTTCACCCTTCTGACTCGGAGTGAGCTTCGCAAATATTTTGCAATGCTTCACAACTTTGTCATACTCGTCGCCTTTCAACTTAGCGAGATCTGAGCCAGTGATTGCTTGTATGTGTTCCTCGTCGACATGCTTGATCAATTCGAGGCTTCGACAGACTTTGGTAGCAACAGCAAGATTGTCACCAGTCAGCACCCTGACGTCGACTCCAAGATCCTGTAAGCGGGCGATCGATTCTTTCGCATCTGGCTTTGGAGGGTCAAGGAATGTCAGAAATCCTTCAACGACCATATCAACATCCAAGGCCGCGACATTATCGTCAACTTGTAGTTTGGATGCCGAAACTTCTCTTGTCGCAATCAAGATGACACGATAGCCATCCGTATTGAATTTGCTAGCATCTTAGATAACTCTGTTCGATGCTTGTCGTCGAGCATTACAGCTTTGTTATTGATGCGAATACGGATGCAAAGCGCGAGAACCTCTTCAAAAGCGCCTTTGCAGATGAGTTTCAGTATCCCATCGGAGGTTCTGATGATGCTGCTAGAGCGGCGAGTTTCAAACGTAAATGGGATCTCTCCGGCTTTCTCGCCTATGTTCGCCATTTCTGCATCGAATTTGTGATTGAGAATAGCCTGATCAATGCTATTTTTCTTGCCACTTTGGTGAATAGCGTTCATGTAGCCCAAGCCCAAAACCTCTTGGTTTTCAGTTGCGGAAGTATCCATATAGTGACGTAGAGTGATTTTATCCATTGTCAAAGTTCCAGTCTACAACGTTAGCCAGGTAAAAAGCCAAAGCGGAAGGGGACTTACCTTGTCACTGCATAGCACAGACATACTGCCGATGTTCTGAATGGCGTCCAAGCGTTTTACAATGGCATCTTTCTTCGCTAGAACGAAGGCTCCCCGTGCAATATTGGCGTTGAGAATAGCAGGTAGCATCTCGGGGACCAAGCCAACCGCAACGCTGATGGAGAACAATGCAGCTTGCTGCCAGTCTCCAGTGTGTTTGCCGCTGATTCCAAAGACCTGAATATGTTAGTAATGTGATCAGAGCGGTGAGGCGTTACTCACAATGGGCACCATCACCACCATGAACGCAATCATCATGTAACTAACATTGCGGATACCACGTTGAAAAGAGTTCATTGGCCGCTTCTTGTTTAGCTGTTTCATGATGGTGGCAAGAAATGCATCTGAATCTCGTTAGCACACATATATTCGTCAAGTTCTAGGCTGATTTACTATCTCCAGTTCTCAGGACAAGGGCGAGACCACTTCCAGAAATTGCACTCGTACCCATAAGGACGATATTCTCAAGATCGAAAAGCTCATTACTGGCCTTTTCGACCTCGATGACAGCACTCTTCCTTTGTGGCTCACTTTCTCCAGTAAGACTTCCAGAAATTAGCCAGATTTTTCAAATTAAGTATCAACTGTGAGAACTGACCTGGATTGGCTGATTGACAGATTGCGTGCCTCCAGAAGCAGACAGTCCGCGGGAATTGCATCTCCAGGATCAACGAATAGAATATCTCCAGGAACCAAAGTCTTCTCATCGATGACTTTTTCAATGCACTTTCCTTGTACCTGTCGTCGTACTCGAACATTTGTCGTTACGCTGTTTTGAAGTTTGATAGCCGCGATGTTGCTTCGATATTCTTGCCAGAAGCGAACACCACACGAGAGAACAACCATAACAATGAGTACAGTAAATGTACTCCACTAAGCCAAAGCTCGAAATCAGTACAAATCGTGCATATATTTCGGGAGCAGAACGAAATGCCTTGAGAGCAGCGATACATGCATGCGTATGGTGGCTTTACGCATGAGGCCTCCGAGAAAGTAGGACCAGTAAGAAAAATGGAGGAGACTTACCTCCGCTGGCGGTGCTGAGACCGAAATTATGGCGATTAGTATCAAAAGAATGTTAAAGGGATTTGGTAACACGGAAAAAAGGATCTGCCACCACGTCGAAGGCTTCTTGGTGGAGAGGATGTTTGGGCCAACCAGTCTTGCGCGAGTCTCTACCTCTTCTTGACTCAATCCATATTGATTAGATTGAAGATTGTTTATAGCAAGATCAGCCGACATTGAGGAATATGCTTGAAGAATCTCTTGAGAACTACCAAGCTCCACAGCAGTTTTAACCCAATTGCGTGCCGGGTCTGCATCGGTCAGCTGATGCAATTCCAATCGGTAAGCAAAACTCTTACCACTTGATAGCTCAGATTCAGTCACGCAGGCGTCAAATTTAGACCCTCTATATAAGATGGACCTGGAGCTGGACCACAGCTTGTATACTGCCGAAGTCATGATGTCAATGTCTTGGTGTGTTGTCCAAGGTCTTCTTGTTCGACTGCAAAAGTGCTTCGCTCAGTGTACATCTCTCTAGAGCATGATCCCTGTGGGGTGTTGTTGTGTGTTTGCAGGAGTTACTTGTTCATTTCAGATCGGGTTCACAGCTAGCTGTCTTTAGAAGACCGTGGGTGCGTCCTTTCCGAGCTCTCGTGATCTTTTGAAGTCTAGAGGTAGTGGATCAGCGTTCTATCGGGATTAGAGAGTAACAAATGTATCTATATTTCGAAACAGTTTGGCGATTGTCGGTCAACTTATGGTAGTCGAGCTCGATATAGCACCACCCGGGTGGATGCCGAGCAACCCCTGGGTTGAAATATGGCCCAAGTAGCCGCCAGAGTTACAATTTGGACGATATGAAGCTCGTTTAAAATATGTTTCTAAGATGAAATGAATACTAGAAGACTAAGAGCGTTGAAATTTTGCTTGGTGCGTGGTGTAGTGCGAAATTTCGTAGGAGGAAGGCAGGAACGAGAAATTAGCGTCTTATCTAGAGGGACTATATCCTCGCTTCCAGAATTATTTTTATGCCCATTGTACCTGTGTAGCACAAGAATTCTAGAGCATTCGCCCATTAAACATGCCTCGAGAACAACTATTTCACACATAATTCTAGTACTCTGAAACCCCGCCGTAATTGATTACTAATATTGCTGAACTTACTTGCTGAGATAATAAAGAAATATCGCTTCTAGTAAAGATCACAATAGGTCAAGAAACCCTCGTTCCGTCTCGCCAAGCGGGACCTAATTTAATACATGGGAGCAGCCGCCTTCGGTTACCCCTTTTATCCTCGCTTGGTATTGTCCATTTTATTTTGGACTGCTTGAAAATGACGATAAGCGCATGACTACAATAGTTGCTGATAAGTCCAGATTGAAAACCCACTAAGACTGAGCAAAGGACTCATATAAATCCAATCGACTTTCGCGCAGTTAGACTTCTCCTCAGACTCAACACAAACAGCCAGCACCACTCAACATTGCTCCTAACACAACATCAACACCTATTTTTCGATAGAATTTTTTGCCGTTCGTTCAAGGCATCCTCTGGAAAACTTTCTTCCCAATTTCAGGAGATTTCCAAACTTTCGGGTGACGCGCCAATCTACACATTCACTGCCACCTCCATCGTTCACGGCAACACTACCTTCATACATTCGCCTAAGATTCTTCCTATTGTCACGCAAAGCACAAAATAAGCGTGGTAATACTCAATTGCAACGCAAAATCTCAAGACATGGCTTCCATCGGAAATTCCAGCATCGACAACGCATCAACCAACAACAACACCATGGCAGCGACCATGTTCACCGGCTTTGCTACTCTACCATATGAGCTCCGACACGCAGTCTGGGAATCACTTGTCCCTGCAGATGACGACCCATTCATCAAATCACTCATCAAAGGACTCGCATCACACATCCTTGCAATGCCTCGAGACAGAACTTATGGCGCAAATCATTTGATGACCGATGCCGACACAACACTCATTTTCGATGTCATGAGGGACTGTTGCGGACCTTCTCCTTACACTGCTCTCAGTGCCTGTACCGAATCCAGAGTGGTTGCATTGAAGCATGTTAAGAAACTTCTCGAGCAACAGAAGCACATGAAAGACTGGCTTGAGAAGCCGAGATTCCCATACTATCCCAAACTGGAGGTGGACAAGAAAGAGGCATCCTTGCTGTACAAGTGCGAGAACATTGTCGGTGCCGAGAATGAAGGATATCATCTTGAGAACTTCATCTTCTGGGGGGCCTCGCCGCCTAAGCCAACTGTACCTAGTGGATTCAACATCAGCACCTCATTGAGAGAGCCAGACTTTTTCAAGGCGAAGAATGAGACGAAGATGGAAGGGCATTCCTTTTCCGGAATGAAGAGAAAGCGAGAGGAGGAAGACGAATATTCGGACTTGGAAGAGGACATTGGTGAGTCCTAATGTCGTTTTATGAACTCGGACAATCGTAGCTAATATGTCAAATCCAGTCATTGAACCTCTGGGAGAAGGAATCAGATGGTTTGATGAGAGTGACGATGAGGAACCGACACCAAAACGCCAGAAGGCGTGAGTTGGCAAGTTGCCGTCCGTCATTGGACGTTGTTTCATGTACCGAAAGCACTTTGGTGATCATAGATGGTATTTTGGGGGGAAGACTGCTGGCAGCTATTAGTGATGTCCGAAACCAATTCATGAATCATAAACCGACGAAATCTAGACCCTGGGACCGGACAATGGAAGGTGAAGACCAATGAGGAAGGAGTAGCATACGAAAGAGACATACCCAGTGTCTGTTGTGAAATGAATGAATGAATGAACGACTGAAATGCGATCTTACTTTGGGAAGATTACTGAACTGAATGTCCAAGTACTCGGAGGTGACTCGAAAGTGGGGGCATCGCCGAATGACTCAGAAACTAGAAATGTCTGTACAGATATTTGGTCTCCTTAAAGACTATGAAAAAGGAAAGTATTTTAAAAAAGAACATACTTTCTCCTTGAACTTGGTAAGATTTGTTTCTCCATTCATTTCGGACGCTCTCCTCAAACTTTCAAGCGACAACCCCGCAATTGCTTGTCAGACATTGTGATCGAAAAACTGGATTCATACCAGCAACCTGATCTCAGACACCATTCTCGGGATTTTATATTCAAGCCTACCAATTGAGTTCCAAACAATTCCACCAAAATGCCTCTCACAACCCTAGAGAAATCTCTAATCACTGCCGCTACCAACGTCATCAACGCAGTACCCCGCTTCAACCCCACCAGATCGCCAACAGACCACACATGCGCCAGTGCCTGTCTCTCATCTGACGGACGAATCTTCACTGGCATCAACAGCACACACTTCACCGGCGGTCCTTGTGCCGAAAACATCGCGTTCGGCAATGCTACAGTAGCAGGAGTGGGTTCCGCTTTCAGCCCGGGTATCGATGGTGCGAAATTAGTGTGTGTAGTTGCAGTGCTAAGTGATGGGAGAGGGGTAATCAGTCCATGCGGAAGGTGTAGACAGGTTATGTGGGATATGCATCCTCAAATTAGGGTCATTGTTCAGGATGGAGAGGGAGAGGAGGGACTGAAGACTGTAGGGATGGACGAGCTATTGCCTTATGCTTATACATGGGTCTGGAAGCCAAAGGTGCAGGATGGTATTGTGAAGTAGAGAGAAGTGTCCCAGAAGAGGATATACGAGGTGAGCGGTATGCTTATGTGTTTGAGTGATGGAACAGTAGCAGCATCAGAAAAAAAGGAATTCAAAGTTCTCTGTCGAACACATTATTATGTACATTGAGAAGGACCTCCTCTTGTCTGGCATAGCCTCAGATTCATCAATCAAAGAAATCTTCTTTCTGCCAACTATGAGCTAAGAATGAAGGGTTAGAGTTAACATTACTTGACCGATGCTCTTGCCGGCTTAGCATATGAACGTTTTTATATATGCGTACTGCAAAACTTGATTTGAGGGTCGGAAAGATAGTGAGGAATAGGGTTATTGTGGTAGAAGGTACATGGAAGCAATTGAAATATTCTCTTCTTCAAGGTTTGCAGTCAATTGAGGCTTGAATATTCAGCAAGCTAAACCTATCCCTATTCATCACCCTCCTCATCTTCATACTCGTCCTCATCGTCTTGCGTGTTCTCGTCTTCTTCATCCTCCTCTCTAAGGTATGGAACAAATCTGAAATCAACAAAGCTGACACCCCCGCCTTCGATCTCGACCATAAATTGCAAGCTCAAGACACCCTGTTCATCGCCTCTGACACTGACCTTGCTCGCTAATCTCATAGCTTCAGCCGCTGCTTTGATCATCTCGAATTTGTAACTTTGAGTCCATTTCTCGGCCACTGTGAAGGTCTCCAGCAGCTCTCTTCCTTTCGAGAACTCAACACTGGCACTACCAAGAGGACCAACGGCTGATAAACTGAGGTATGGAGCTGCTGGGAAAGCTGTGAGGTCAAGGCGAGTTGGAGATGTGGATGAGAGCTCTGAAATAGCATCGAACAACCAACGCGCTTGCATTATGACCTTGACTTGCATAGCATCTCGTTGGAATGGGATCTCCTCTGGATTTTCTGGTTCATAAGTGTTGAGATTGCAAGTTGTCGTTACCCCCGATTCTTCTAGGATGATACTGAATGGTGATCCAATGCCAGCATACGAGAGTCGACATATCCCAGCCATACCAAGAGCTTGATTGCTGAATGCGTTCGGTCGACCCGGACGAATATTGCTATTGTATCCATCATTATCGGGCTTTGCGAACCTTGAGGCTGTGACATCCGCAGCACCGAATATTTGAAGGGTTTCAAGGAGTGCGGAAAGAGAGATTTGGAAGTTCGGTAGATCAACTACATTCTCTTGATCGTCATCAAGAGATTCGGGAATGGCGCAATGAAACGTCGTAAACAGTGCTTTGTCAAGGAAGACGATGCCTATCATATTAGCAAAATCTAAGATTCTCGACGGAGAACTAACCTTGCATGACTCTCGACTCTTCAACGGCGAAGCGTAGACCTTCGGCACTGATCTGGACGTGGACTTTTGGCGCAAAACGGATGCAATTGAGTAATTGAAAGAGCTGTCTTGCGGAACTGGAGACAGCTTTGAAAATAGGAACACTATTGTCCTCGTTGACTGTAGTCATTTTGAGGAGCTTGGAAGTAGGTAAGAGACTGGAGTTCGTGTATGAAATTCTGGAAGGTCACTGGATGAGGTTTGGTATCAAGTCCTTTGCTTTTCTATCGCCCAACTATTGTACACTTTGATGCGCAGGAAGGAGATTCGTCGAAAATAGTGGATCGAAGTCTTTTACACATAGACACCGACCGCACAAATCATGTAGACCGCACCGAATCTGTGCCATAGTCAGTGACAAGCAGCTATGGATACATCGATTTGACTTACGCAATTGTTAACGAAGCTGGAATTCCAATCAAGGGAATATTGATTAATGATCGATCTATGGGTATTCAGCATATTGCCGCCTTTCAATATCATCTGCAGACTTACTCAAGCCGAAAAGACCGCTGAGGAGAAGACCAGCTGTCAATAATGTGAAGCCAACGAAGAACTGGTTGCCTTTTCCAATTGTAGGTTCGAAGGGGTTGCCAGAGGCACTCTCCCAAACTTGGTGCAATGATGACTCCATAAGATTCGATTCGGACGTTCAGGTGAGTGGGATCGAGGTTGAGTCAGTTAGCTGATGGAGTCGTTACGAAAGTCTGGTCGTAGAGAGCTGGGACGCGACATCTGGCTTCTCATTCAAAAGCGGCTTAGTGCCGGCATTATTAAGCGCCGATATTTAAGCTCAACGCTAGCAATCTGGCCGCAAGCATCGCTAAGACATGACGATCGCGTCGTTTCCCCGTCTTTGCGAACGTCAAGAAACACTGTGACTGAGAAGAAGGAGCGCCCTGCGGCCATTTGAGCAGTGACAACCCGCTCTTTCCGGAATTTGAAAGCCAAGTAAGTCTCCATCATGAATACCGACATTGTTGCCAGCTCTCGCCACCATTGCATTATATATTTGCTAACATGAGGACTCCAAAGAAGCTTGAACTCGACGGCCCCAGTCAATACTGGGAGGCCCCCCCTACCCCAAGACGTCGTAACGTCAACTACAACGAAGATCGACTAGTAAAACAGACCTTCTATCCCACAAGTAAGACGACCCGCAGGCCGCCCGATACTTGTCCAAACAGTTCGCCTATTCCGAAGAAGACCTATACGGGGCACTTGCCTCCTAGAGAAAGCGATACCTCCTCAGACGACGAACCAATACCTGCGAGTCCTACACCGAAAGGCCGGAAATATCCCACAATAATACTTGGAAGTGAGGAGAGTGACGAAGACTTGCATACACAAGGCTCAGCCTTACGTGGCAAAAATCACAAAATGGGTCCAATCAAGGAAAACCGTAAGTGCATGTTTCGTTCTAAACATTGCTCAGTACTAATTACCCAATAGCCGCCAAACGGAAAGCGACAGAAGAGCCAAGCACACCCTCAGACAGCAAGAGACTGAAGAGTTCAAACAGTGACTCTCCCGAACCGCAACAGCAGATAATCAAGAGCTCAGTGATTTCATTTCCGGAAAAACCTGCTGAGATTGAGGAACAAAAAGGCGACATCGAATTTCGAGTAGTCAACAACGACAACCAGCGCGAGAGTCTCATCATCCTTACGGGACTAAAATGTATTTTTCAGAAACAGTTACCTAAGATGCCGAAGGACTATATAGCCCGTCTGGTGTATGATCGCACACATTTATCTCTGGCGATTGTTAAGAAGCCTTTGGAAGTAGTCGGAGGGATCACTTATCGTCCTTTCAAAGGTCGCAAGTTCGCCGAAATCGTTTTCTGTGCAGTATCCTCGGACCAGCAAGTCAAGGGTTATGGAGCACACATGATGTCCCACCTCAAGGACTATGTCAAGGCTACCTCGGACGTTATGCATTTCCTCACTTATGCGGATAACTATGCTATTGGATATTTCAAAAAGCAAGGCTTCACTAAGGAGATAACATTGGACAAATCTGTCTGGATGGGTTATATCAAAGACTACGAGGGAGGAACCATCATGCAATGTTCCATGCTACCTCGTGTGCGATATCTTGAGGTTCGCCGTATGCTCCTAAAACAGAAAGAAACGGTTCACGCCAAGATTCGTGCTTTTAGCAAGAGCCATGAGATACACGCTCCACCGAAAGAATGGGCAAATGGTATTCGCAAGATCGACCCGATGTCTATTCCAGCAATCAAAGCTTCCGGTTGGTCGCCGGACATGGATGAACTAGCACGACAGCCTCGCCATGGTCCTAACTATAGCCAACTACTGCATCTTCTGAATGACATGCAGAATCATGCATCCTCCTGGCCGTTCTTGCATCCAGTCAACAGGGATGATGTCGCCGACTACTACGATGTCATCAAAGAACCAATGGACCTCAGCACCATGGAAGTCAAACTCGAGGCAGATAACTATCAGACTCCAGAAGACTTTGTCCGAGATGCTAAATTGGTCTTCGACAATTGCCGGAAGTACAATAATGAGACTACACCGTACGCAAAGTGTGCGAATAAGTTGGAGAAGTACATGTGGCAGCAGATCAAAGCTATTCCTGAGTGGTCACATTTGGAGGCGTAAAGCGTTGGAGATGTAGAGAACAGGAGTTTTGGTATTTATGGGAAAGGCATTCATCAGGCGGGTGGGTACTGGTGCTCGGTGTTTTTAGATATCCCTGGCTTTGCGTTAGAGTTAAAATGGTAGAGGCATAAGTCTCGAGAGTCAATGTAGTTCTTAATTCCTATCAAACTTTCCGTGCAGCAATCAAGGTGCATTATCAGTTATGGCCGGTCTTAGCGAGGCTGAACTACTGCAACTTTTCACAACTTTTGACCTTTACAACATCGCAGAGGTTCAGGGATCATCATCATTTGATACTGTGACACTGAACTTCTTTCTTCACTTCTTCGTCGATGTTGTCTGGTACCTATAGGTATTTTTTTAGCATAGCCTAGTCACGTGACGACCCCGGATCTTCACACAAAAGTGACATCATGAATACCTCCTGAGGCCAACCCTGTTTTTATATTGCCAGCGCGCTGTATAGCGCTAGTAGTCGCGTCGTACAGCACGTAAATATGGAAGGCCATCCTTCCCAGACCTTTCTCATGGAGCAAGGTCATTATGGTAGGGAAAAGAGGCATAACGAGTAATCAGAAGGAGGCGGAGTACCTACAGAAAGATGTCGAAGACAGGCCTCCCCAGGATCGAAAGTATCGCTTTCGAGACAATGGGATATTAGAACCGGATGATCAGCGGAGGGTGCTGTTTAAGAAGAAGTTGTTAGAGAGTGTAGAGGGTTCGGAGTATATGCAGGACTTTCGGAAGAGTAATGAACAGGTATACATGCCTCTATTCTCCCTAGTTCTGATGCTGAGATTATTGCAGTTGAAGAAGATCAAGAACAAGAAGCTTCGAAAGTTCTACGAAGCTCAGAATGAACGCTTGGACGACTGGCTGGAAGTCAATGCCATTGTGAAAGCCCTCTCGGACGATATCCTCGAGTCCTTCGACCCGCGAGACGACAATGGGGATGGTATTGCAGAGGGTGGTGGAGCTTTGCAAGATACACAAGGCCGCGTGGAACCATTTCTTCCAGAAGAGGAGCAAGAGAAACGACGGGTGGCACGACGGAATGCGAAGTGGGCAATCAATATCAATGTCATTGCGAACATCATACTTCTCGCCGCGAAAGGAATCGCAGCGCTCTCTTCCTCGTCTCTATCATTGATTGCTTCGCTGGCAGATTCGGCACTGGATCTCCTCTGCACTGCTATCATATTTACGACGCACAAAGTGGTGGGATGGCGTATCAGCAGGCTAAGGCGAAAGTTTCCTGTTGGTCGGCGGAGATTGGAGCCGCTTGGTATACTGGTGTTCTCGATCATCATGATCATTTCATTCGTTCAGATTCTGCAAGAGTCGGTTCAGAAATTGATGTCTAAGGGACCACATAAAGCGACTCAACTACCACCTATGGCTATCGCTGCTTTGGCTGCTACTATTGGATTGAAGGGTACCATCGGATTAGGATGCATGAAGATTAAAACGACACAAGTTCAAGCTCTTGCTCAAGGTATGCTTTTAGACCTAGGCCCAAAGTTTATACTGACATATGCAGACTGCAAAACTGACGTTATATTCAACAGCCTCTCCCTCATTTTCCCGGCCATTGGTCACGCCGCTGATATCTGGTGGCTCGATCCTGCTGGTGCTGGTCTCCTCTCACTTTTCATAATTTGGGATTGGGGCTGCACATGTTTTGAGAACGTCTTTCGTTTGACAGGCTTAGCGGTCGATGATCGTGTTCTGTCGAAGCTTACATTCTTAGCATACCGCTTCTCTCCGCTTGTCGACGGGTACAAATCTATCCAGGCTTATCATGCAGGAGATGGGGTATGGGTAGAAGTTGATATTCTCTTAGATGAGAAGACGCCACTAGAGGTGGCTCACGATATTGCGGAGACACTCCAATATTGCTGTGAAGGTTTGCCTGAGGTGGATAGGGCCTTTATCACTTGTGATTACACAACCTGGGGTCCGACAGGACACGCGTTGGAAAATTACCAATGATGACCGAAGATGAGATATCAAATTGAGAAAAGCTACATACTTCGAAAAATATGCAGAAAAATATACTAATCTAAATTCCTAGGCGAGACGCAAGTTCGGGCGCCTCTTTTTGGAATGCGGTGTCTTTAGGGTGTGCAATGTAGAGAAGAAGCTTGTACGAAACCCGGATCCTATTTGAAGTCTGGGTTTGTCAATATATCGATTGCAGTAACGAGTGGACGACTTTTCTTAATGTCGCTTGCTAATAGCAAGTGCTGTTCTGTGATCTCCATTTCCTTGCGTCACTTTTCACATCTATCTCGGATTGGTTCAACGTTTATTATTCATACGGAAATCAGTTGTTCAAGAGATAAGCATTCTCGAGATCTGATGCAGCTTATAATTACCTACAAGACGGTATTCCAAATGTGGAGAGCGATAATAAAGAGCTAGTGTTCGAGATTCAGGTCTATAGTCTTGACTGAGACGGTAGTTGGGGCAAGGAGGGATAGTGTGGTGATGATATCGTGGGATGTTCTGCCGGATAATAAAATCCGTCCGTAGAAGCAAATAATTGATCAGAGGTGAGATACACCGGCCAGTTTTCAGAAGAAACGTACTTGCGCAACACAAAGGAGAGATAAAATCAAAAGCGCTATATTCGTAGTAGAAGGAACAGCCCCGAAGAATACTTTTGTGGATTTTATTTCGCGTTCTAGGCAACTTGTAGAGCCATACCTAGGTAGGTAGATGAATACCGTCACGTGACATTACAGCACGTGAAGGTCCCAGAACTGGAGACTCCAGCGCACATCCAGCAAAGTACTTCAACCAGCTAGGTCATTACAAATGCTGCACACACATAACTACTAAAGATAGATTCAAGCGCTTTTGGCTGTTTGTGGATGTGGTTTGGAGACAGAAAATAAAACAAGAACTTTGGAAAAACGAATTTGTATGCTACCCCAAGTAACACGTTCGCAGGCTTCTATGCCTAAGACTTGAGTCTTGAGAGGACAGAATCATTCGTTCTTTTGATGTTCGATATCCAAGTTGAACCCTTCAACCTTCCAACTTGTAGCATATCGCGAACGCGATGCATGTAAGCCATTGAATTTGCATACATTTCATACTGACAATGCAGTGTGCAAAAAAGGATACTGCTTAAAATGTTGCGTAATGGCACAGTAAGATTTCAATGTCCGCGTTCGCCGATCATAGCCGGCGACTCCTAAGTCAAGCTCCGAGAAGGCTTTCATTTTCGGGATCTGCGACCACGAATGGCCATGAGGGAGATTACTAGAAAATTGAAGGTAGAATATTGCGGTTCTCATTCTTTGTCGCTTTGAATATTGTTCCGTTGGTCGCACCTGTCCCTCAATCTTAGCGAGAAATCTCCGGCTCGGGTCGTCGCTGCCCAGTGAGACATTACCGTGGACCTCCTTGGATAGGTTTCCAGTCACACAATACTGCCTCTACTCGTGATTAACGTCGGACGGAGTTGAGTTCTTCGTGAACGTTAATTACTCGACATCATTCTGTCTTTGAGGATATTTCTGCTGGTGGTGTTCGATCCTTAGCTGCTTACCCCACCTTTTCACCGCATCTCGGAAATCCTTTGGGACAGCAAACATCATCAAAATCAACAACTGGAAATTGGATAGCTGAGTCAAGATGCTTGCTTCGAAGACTGTGAAGGTCGCCAGACCTCTTTGTACGAATGAATGGGCCACTGCAAGATCACAAGCATTGCGCAGGACGTTTCACTCCGATAGACGGTCTAAAGGAAGCTCGATACCGTCGCGGCCACAAGCCAGACCACAATCGAAGTATCCACCACGTCGCACAGCTATGGTCGCTGCGTTCGCTAGTGGAGGGATACTATCAGTATTTTTGGGAGCACGACTTCATGAGCCCAAGGGAAAAGACCTTGCATTGGAAAAGAAGGAAGAGCTTGTGGAAAGCAAGCTCCGTCAGATCAGATTGTCTGAGGTAAAGCTACATGATGGATCCTCCGCTCGGCCATGGGTCACAAGAGGACACTCTGTATACGACATTACAGACTGGGTCGGTGTACATCCCGGTGGAGAGGTGATATTACGAGCAGCAGGTGGCAGCATCGATTCTTATTGGAACATCTTCAGCATCCACAAGAAGCAGGATGTTTATGATATCCTTGAGCAGTACAAGATTGGAGAGATTGATGAGCAAGATTTGGTCGATGGGAAACTTCCAACTGAGGCTATCGACGACCCATTTGTTACGGATCCGACTCGGCATCCTGAATTGCGAGTCCTGACCGCTAAGCCATGCAACGCAGAAACACCAAGCAAAGCACTGGCAGAATTCTTGACACCAAATCAGATGTTTTACAAGAGGAACCACATGTGGGTTCCGGTTGTAGAAAGAGGAAACCATGAATTGACCATCGAATTAATGGACGGAGAGGAGAGATCGTACACTCTGCAAGAATTGAAAGAACGTTTTCCAATCCACAAAGTGACCGCGACGTTGCAATGCGCCGGAAATAGAAGGAAAGACATGACAGACAATGCAAAAGCTACAAATGGGCTGCAATGGACAGTTGGTGCCATTTCGACTGCAGAATGGGAAGGAGTCAAATTGAAAGACGTGCTAGCTGATGCCGGCCTTAAACCGGAATCGCTGCCAGAGGATGCGAAACATGCCCAATTCACTGGCTTAGAAGCGTACGGAGTGTCAATTCCAATGTCGAAAGCGATGGATCCACAAGGCGACGTTCTCCTGGCATTCAGAATGAATGGAGAAGACTTGCCACGCGACCATGGCTATCCGCTTCGAGTCATTGTTCCAGGCCATGTCGCAGCTAGAAGTGTGAAGTGGCTTCGCAAGATCGTAATCTCCGACGAAGAGTCGCTCTCTCAGTGGCAGCGTCGCGATTACAAGTGCTTCGGACCAAATGTTGGGTCAAATCCCGATTGGAGCAAGGCCAAGTCGATCCAAGAGATGCCCATAACTTCTGCAATAACCAATATCTCAAATTCTGCGTGCTCTCTATCTTCGGCCGTCCAAGGCAAGTCCATAAATATCGCAGGATACGCATATTCTGGAGGAGGTCGAGAGATCGTCCGTGTTGATATCAGCATAGATGGCGGCAAGACCTGGGACCAAGCTGATCTGGTAGAAGACCAAATAAAAGGAGCACGAGCGTGGTGCTGGAAACGATGGAGATATTCTGGACTGAAGCGGGACTCGGGAAAGACCACGATTCTGGTAAAAGCAACAGATGAGGCGTACAATACACAACCAGAGAGCTATGAAGCCATTTATAATGCGCGTGGAAACCTTGCGACGGCTTGGCATAGGGTAGAGATTGATTCCAAGGCTTGATGATGCTGACACTTGCTCAACACTCTTTGGAGGTTTTCGTGACGACACAAATTTCTTAGGTAGCTGAATTGTAGAAATGTCATGAATTTTGGACAATAAAATCAAATTATGAAGAAGATAAGCAGTGCAGATCAGGAGAGTTCGTGGATGATGTGAAAGAGATGCTAAAGGACGCTAGACCGGAAACAAAGTATGTCGTGATAGCACGTGAGCAGCGTCAGTCACGTTTGCCGACCGACGACATTGCTCGACTTCCAACTACAACCTCAATTCACTTTCATGCTGGGCTTTCCATTTCACACATCATACAAGCACCCTGGGAATCGAATGATTTCATGTTGCTTTATTACTATTTCAGAGTGTATTCTCCTTGCCCATATTGGTCATACTAACCCGAGTCTCCCAAATCACGAAGCATCCTCTGGCTTCTGTCCTTTGCATGATACCGCAGCTGGAATGAGAGACAACCAGACAAACAATTGCATGGAACGAGACGTTATCCATTCATATATTGGTATATGTTCTGCACTCAGACATTTACTATCCCTCCATCGATACAGCACTAGCCCCTTTCAAGATTTTCTCCTGCATCCAATTCCCCAAATTCTCTCTGATCACCAGAAGCTCTGCCTGCAGCTTATCCATCTCCCTATCCGCGTATAAGAAACCGTATATTTCATGCCACGTGTCCTTCTTGTGTGCTTGCGATCCTACAACGTGTACCAGGTTGTTTCGAGTGGGCTGCAGTCTATCCTGGATTCTCCATAACTCCTCACTGGGTGCCGGATAAACGTCCTGCCACTGCCCATTCACCTCGTCCAAAAACTTCGACTGCTTGACCGGATTCCAACTCATGAGATGCTTAGAATCTCCTGCACATCAATTCTTGTAATCCATGCCTCGTAAATAAATTCGAGATCTAAATCGTCGTCGGAATTGTAAGCAGAACTGCAAAGCCAATTGTATTGCTTACCAGGTCAGTAATTCCAACAATCGCATCTTTTTCTAAGATGTCCGACTGCTGAGCAACCCACTTGACGAATGAATACTGCCCTGAAGTTAGGTAAAAACTGGGGATAATTCGTACGGTCCCGTTCGAGTCCGGTTCGGAACTCGGCCATGATATTCTGCTCTGCATCGATGCCATTCCTGGAGTACGCTCTGCCAAATTGGCCAGATGTTGCGAATCCCGCGTTGTCTCCCAGCCCATGGTTTCCCGCAAGCAAGCGAACTCCTTTACGCTCTTGACATGACACCCCAGGCCCCATTGATGTTATCTGTGTATCTAGCGAACAAGGTCTGCTACATTCTCGACCATACGATGTATCGCTATGTGGAATTCGCGCCCAAACATGATGATCAATTCTATAAGTCTTGTAAGCATTACGAAATGGTGGAAATGCATGAAGTTCGATAACTCCTGTCCCAGAGTTGCATCTCCGTCTCGGGACATATACCACAGCCTCCCTCTGGATCTCGGGAAGCCAAGGGCAATTTGCCGCGCAGAACCGATAGTTCCTCGTTCCATCTTTTCGGCTTCGCATAAGGCTCAAAAATAATATCCACATCAAAGTTGACTATGAAGCCGTACTAGGTGGCTTGAAGCTAAGCATTCACCTCACGGCCTCATAGAATGGACTGCAGATCCAAATGGACGCGCCTTTTGCTTAGAGAACTCCGAGTTCCTCAACAGGATGGATTGGTTCGCGCTGATCGAAGTGTGTCGGTACTTTGATCAGTCTCGGAGTGCGTGTCGCATGATCCCAGACGCACATCTGAAGTTCATCACGAAAGCTGCGCTCTACCTTCGGACAATCTGCGAAGCAGACTCTTGGTAATGTGATGTAGAAGTGGCGTCTTTCACGCTGGACCGGCAACGGATTCATCGGCCACTTGCGTGTCTGGCTCAATATCGGTGAACTGAGTCTCTTTAACGCATATTTCAATACACTCTTGATTTTCTTGCGTATCTGTCTCGGGCTAGAGAAATGCTTGGTTCATAACTCGAACCTCGAGCCATCGCATGGGCATCAAATGATAACTCTGAAAGAGATTAACAGCCCCGACCCAAGATTTGGGCCAGATAAAGAGAACTATCCACGTCTGGTGATTAGGAGCGCGCCCGAAGACGTCCCCGAAGAGGATTGAATCTTGACCCAAGATTTGGGTCAGATCGTAAGGCTGGTGAGCTACTATGAAGCACTCATGAGAGGAGAAAGACAACTGTTGCCGAGCCCTTATCGTTCTATTAGGTATCAATTTCTGTACTGCTGTACTTTCTGCCAGAGAGGCTTATCGTGGTGACCCAAACCAACAAGAGAAAGTTCAAGATGATCAAAGAGAGCAATGCAAAGGCAGCATACAGAGAAGCAATGGTATTTGAATCTCTCGAAAGGTTAAATCAGAGCTGATGTGTACCACAAAGGCAAATCGAAGCCGCCAACTGCAGCAGCTTTAAGTTTAAGGACTTCCAAGCACGGCAGAAGGTTCATCACAATTCAAGGGTGCTAACGAGCTATTAGAAAGTATTTGAAAGCTTCATTGCATATGTTGTACGAAATAATGGGATTGTGAAGGACGGAATGCCTTTGGAACACACTCTATGGTGCATTAGTCAGCACGCTATGCCTTTCACAGAACTATGAGACTTACGAGATTTCGTAATCCTTGAATTGGCTTTTCTTGGACTTATTCAAAGGATCTGCCACTTTCGAATCATTAGCTTGAATGACAGTCTTTTAGAAGAAAGAGGCTTCTGATAAATACAAACACAAAGGTGGAGTGACCCGGACTTGTGCACTCAGACAACACGAAAAGGAAGACTGAAAATATATTTCAGTACATTATCCTTTTAGATTTCCCAGATACCGCTGTATAAGTCAGGACTTTGCCCTTGGCATCAAACGGTACGAGTTTCCTCCATTCATAGTTTGTTTGTGCCTAGCTTCTTTTCTAAGTCTTTGCTCATCGGTGCATTATAGTAACCTGTGCTACTTAGGAAATGAAACTCGACTATAGCTATAAAATGAAAAGTGGGATAAAAGGGGACATGGCATCAGTCTTCAAGGACTTTGATTTGCTTGACGTTGAATGGCTGGTGCAGGTATTTACCCCTGAGGCTAAGCGAGAGGATCTTTTGGCCCCTTCTGAACTTCTTCAAATTGGATAACATTGATAAAAATTTCTAGTTAATTATTTTCTTGTTTTGCCTGGAAACTGAAGGAACAATAGCTCTGTCGTCCTGCATATGGCGTGGTCTCAGCAACTCACGTGAAAGCAAAACTTGCAAAATGTGCTCTCAAAAGTGGGATGGATCGACCCTAGCCGCAGCTCATCGCTGTGAGAAAGACAGTACTTTGACGGGTCATCGGGTGACTTCGCACTCCGCAATTGATGGAACAAGGGTTTAATCGTCGACTAGCACGCAATCGCTGTGGGGTATATCATCATCAAGTTCTCACGGGTGTTGGCATTTGGTCTGCTTAAAACATACGACTCAACATCTCAAACGTAAGGCCTGTCGTCTCAAAGCAGCTATATACCCCGTGCATACTCCTCAATTCTATACCATTCTAGACCTCCAAATCGAGCAAGATGGCACCTTCAATTGCCGAGACCGTCAGTGACCCCGTGACTTCGAATGGATCATCTCTCAAGAAGAGTGTCTTTCCAGATGGACTCAAAACTTCTGGACAACACAATCCAATCTACTCTCTCCTCCGTTCGTATGAAGATTTCCCAAAAGAGATTTCTGGTCCAACAGTCTGGAAAGCGGACCACTACCGTGATCATCCAGAGCGATGGACCCATGTATTCAGTCCAGGAGAAATCGACGAGCTAGGCAACGCAGCAGACAACTTCATTCCATCCAGTACACCATTAACTGGAATCTCCAGAGTCAGTGTCCCAGCCTTCAACCACTCACAGAGACTTACATATATAGGCCCACTTTCCATTACCAACCCTAGCTCCGTTTCTAGAGAGTGTCCGTAAGGAGCTCCTAAACGGAAAGGGATTCATTCTCTTCAAAGGACTTCCCGTACAAGAGTGGGGACTAGAAAAATCTGCTGTAGCATACATGGGAATCGGGACCTATCTTGGATACTTCGTCTCTCAAAACAGCCGCGGCCATGTCCTCGGGCACGTCAAAGATCTGGGTGAAGACCCAACCAAGACCGAAAGAGTACGAATCTACCGTACCAACGCTCGACAATTCTTCCACACCGATGGCTCTGACTTCGTCGGCTTACTTTGCATTGCCAAGAGTTTAGAGGGTGGAGAAAGTGATATTGTGAGTACGCATAATGTGTTCAATTACCTCCAAAAGCATCATCCAGATGTGGTGAAGACGTTAGTTGAACCGAATTGGTACTTTGATCGTAAGGGAGAGGTCTCAAAGGGTGACGAGCAGTGGTATCGAAGCAGTATCTTGTATCTGGAGAACGATCCTGAGGGTACACCTAGAGTGTATAACAAGATTGATCCGAATAATGTTACTTCGTTGTCACGATTCAACACGGGACCAAATGCGGTTATTCCACCTCTTTCCGAAGCGCAACTATACGCATTGAAAGTGCTGGAAGAGACGGCGGCGAAGTTAGCGCTTCATATGATTCTTGCGCCAGGAGATATCCAACTGCTGTGCAATGAGCACGTGTTGCATGCGAGGACAGCTTACAAGGATTACCCACCAGGAAGTGTTGATGAAGAAGGAAAGGAGAGGAAGAGAAGGCACTTGATGCGGTTGTGGTTAGCAACGCCGGAAAGCGAAGGAGGGTGGAAGTTGCCCTTCCATGACAGTAACGAGAAGAAGAGAGGAGGAATTCAAGTTGATGATACCGCGCCTGTCTGTCCGTTGGATGCGGAGTAAGTTAATAACTTGCGCCATAAAAGTCACCTACATTTAAGTTAATATAAATGCAAATCGAGGCCCGGATCTAAAACAGCAAGAGAGTTCGGGCTCGTGCTATATTCTCTCTAAGTGATTATATCTTATACGTGCCTTCCTTCTTTCCAGTTTTGATATGAGAAAGATTCAGAGGCTACCAAAGTCAATGAGTTGCCGTGAATTGTCACTTGACATGGAATTGAAAAAGGACCAGTTCCGTATCGGAAGTAGCCAAGAGTATAAACCTCGAATTCATTCTCTAATCTTTATTTTCATTCTCATCAGAGTCGCACAACTGGTCAATGAGAAAGCAAGAGCCCTGAGGACGTATGAAAGTCTACTGTGAATACCAGACACTGATACCTACCGAACATCCCACCATCCCACCAACCCACCAACCTAACCAGTATAGTCTTCGAAGGTATTTCTTTTATTTATGGTCCCACGACCAACAAACAAAAATCACCCCATCACTCACATCCCATCACGTCTCTCTCCACTATCATTCTCAATCCGCAATTCACTTCGTTGCACTTCCTCCAAATCCCAGCGGCAAAGACGAGGCTGAGGCTGAGGTTGACTACAATCCTCCTCAATCCTAATCCCCACTTTGACAAAGTAGAAAAAAATAGATACAAGCCACATGCTGGCCACCATAGCGACCTTTATCAACGACAGACAAACAAGAACAGCAGTAACAATTAAGATCAGCGATCAGCAACAGAATGCGAAAATTACACACATATCCATAAGACACGATACAACATGCCAATCCAATGGACTGCGAATCCCTTACGAAAAGGAAAATTAGAGAGATGTTGGATGCTACAGTACATGTTGGATTTCCTCTCAGGATAAGATAAGAATCGAGACTTTGGATCCAAGCGCAGATGATGGATGGATGGATGGAACTCAGCCTCGCTGACGGGCCTGACGGCGCGTACAGCACAACCCGAAATATTGAAGGAAGCGGCCCGAACGGATGGGCTGTTGGATGAGGTTCGGTAAATTGTTCGGAGATGATCATCGGAAGAGGATGAAGATGAAGATGGAAATTGAAGGCTGTTTTGGTGAGCCTTGCTCTAGGTACCTAGGTACTGCCAACAAAGGTGCAAGGAAACGCAGGAAAAACCCAACAACCTACAACCTCACACGAAAACACCCCCAAAGAACAGAAAGCTGAAAGCCATCATTTATCATTCAACATACCATAATTGAAGCTACACTTTCCCTACAACTACCAACCTATCCCCTTCCACTTCCCAAACACCATGCAGTAATGCATCGCAAACGAAGCTTAGCAGCTAAAGCCAGCCAAAGCCAGGCCAAACCCGAATTAAGTCCATGCTTACCGAAGAACCCCTTTCTAAACTGCAAAATCCATATGTATGTTTCCTTCATATCGCCCCTATCCACACCTCTCGTCCATGCTCTAGCTCCCAATACCAATGCAATCCCAACCTTCCAATTTCTCCCTTTTGCATAAATAACTCAACAAGCAATAAAATTGTGACTTTCCGGACCGCTGTGATGGAATAGACTTGCAAAGCCGATGGAACGCCTTGCTAATAAATAAGAAAACGCCGGAGATGTATAACGACAACTGCTACCGCAAGCAAAAATATGGTCCAGCCAGTCCGCGGAAGGTATGCTCCTATGCAATTTCTAATACTCCTGTTAGGAACTGTTGTCTGGTTGATTGACGCGGGTGGTTAATCTGATATTCGATCGTGTGGACGAAGGAGCACTACCCGAAGGGAGAGCTGGGATCGATCGTCTTGAAAAGGCCTCAGAAAAGTGATTGTCAAGTCGGGCGACCGTTCTGGGATCGAGTCTTGCTGTGGAAGCAGGGACTGCTCTAGCACGAGGGCTGAGGCTAGGTCTTGAAAGAAAAGGAGAACTGGTACTGCTCGATGCAGTAGACGTAGTGGGTGGTGGAGGAGATGGAGTAGCTTGTGACTCCTCGTACCGACGAGTATTTGCCTCAATGTTCTGACGAACAATGTTGTGCAGAAAATCCGGGATCTGTTGCCATTGCCCCAATCTTGCAGCATTCAAGAGTCTCGGGTGCATCGCAGGACTGTCCGTGGCAGGTCGTGTTCCTGGAATATTCGCAGTTGGCGAGAGGTCTGAAGAGAGGTAAGGCAGGCCTCCTGCTTCAACGGCATCTTTCAGCCACTGCTCCCATTCCTCGTCCATAATGGTCGCAGTATTTCCTGCCTCTCTTTGTGCAACTGCCGCTCGGAGTCTCTCATTTAGCTCTACGCCTACGCTTTGAATCTCGGCGTCAGACTCTTCTCCATCCTCTTCCATATCATTCTCACGTTCATTGTCCTCCGCCTCTCTATCTTCCTGGATATCTTCCATATCCTCAATATCTGCACGTTGAGCTTCTGCTGCGAGAGGAATTCGTAATTCTGGTGGAACCCAGTCATCGATACCATCTGATGTCGTGTCTCGAATAACGATCCCCTGCTCTCGCTCGAACCTCTCCTTTGCCCATCGTGTGCCCTCCCACTTTGTGAGACCTGCGATCTCGGACTTCGTGAGGCCAAGGTTGTCAAAAGCGCGGAAGAGTCGTCGGTGCCAGGGATATCGCGAAAGGCGAACCCGGTGGGGTTGGTGAGAGTAATCGAGACCTGGATATTTGGCTTCCTGGGAGGACAAATGACCATAAAACGCCTGTGTCTCCAGTCGCACCTCAGGGACCAGGTGTCGTTGTAGCAGCTGCTGAAAGCTCTGCGGGTCAGAGGATTTTGGCTTGGGGAACATGCACTCGAAAACGAGCTGATCAACCTGAGGGCCCTTCATCGTGAAGAGTATTCGTTGTACTGTGCAGAAAGTGTCGTAGCCTCAGAATTTGTGGTCTTTCTGAGGCAGCGTCTCGGGGCAGAGAGGCTTGTGCAGATCCTGGGAGATGAAGGGACTTGGAATATCGTGTAATCCTGGAGGGTTAGGTGGGGCGTCTCGAGTGTATGTCGCAAGCTGTAGTTTGTTGCTCAACTGAAAATAAACCGACGAAGTCTGGAGTGTGTGCGACGCGAAAGGTAGTAGATGTAGGTTCCTCCTTTTTATAGACCGTGAATCCCAAGCTTTTGGATACGAATCCCGAATGATTCACAGTTTTCACTAAAGTGAATGACGGCGGCTGGTCCAAGTAGTGAATCCACCGGCTTCAGACGAAATCTGCCTTTCCAGATCCACCAACTTTATGTACACGATTCGGCGTTGAGGAACGAGCGGCGTTGCGGTTTATTGAAGAGAATGCGCGGGTACGAAGGATGATGGTGGTGGCGGAAGAGGAAAATCGTTGGTGAAAAGGAAGGACGCAGTGGGGAGATTGGTCGAAAGGGTGGTTGCGGTGAAGGGTGAAGCCAGTGAGGATTGTCGTAATGTCAAGCCATCACACAGACTAACTAACTCAAGAATGTTGGTGATTTGTGTGCACCACTTTCTCCTGAGTAACAAAATGAGCAGTGCAGGACCGTCCAGTCCAGTCCAGCGCAGTTTGGTCCGTGTCGGGGCAGTCTCGGTGCGTGCGTGCTAGATGGGGCTGGTGGGATGGGAGCGAGAGGGAGATGCTGGCTGCCACAAAAGAAAGTGTTGTGGGCGAGGAGTTGAGGACGTTGTGGAGGATGGGATTGGACTGGTAGGCGTGGTGGTGGTGGTGGTGGTGGTGGAGGAGGAGGTGTTCGTTGCTTCTGCTGCTGCCGAATTTCGAGGTTCCGGAGTGTCTGTTGCCTTTGCCTTTGAACGCCGTCCTGGAATAACTGTCAGCCAATGGATGCCCCCAAGGCACGCTCGTCTCCTATTCTCAGCTCTGCGCACCGTTTCCGGGGAATGCTTAAATGAGATAACCTTACGGAGGTACAAGATGCGATACACGACACACCGATGTGCCTTGCGCAGAGAGGAGGGACACCGAGGGTCGAGGACTCTAGCACTGGACTGGAGAGAAAGGCCAGAAGCTTCTCAATCAGCGCGATAATGCCGACACGTTAAGCTTATATACATGTACGGATGGCAGTATAGTCAGATCCAGATACGAGCACGAGCACGAGCACCGCGATGTATGGCAAAGTCACCAGCCGGTTTGCGCCGTCATCTCGTCCCACCTGCATTGCCCGCGCCGTCGTACCGTCGCTCTCCTCTGTACCTGTCCTCCAGATGCAATCCGTCCAGCCCTTCTTGTTATTGACTGACACGTCGTGACGAGGACGAGGACGAGGATCCACGTCCGCGTCCACAGTGTTGACCACGTCCCAGGGAGGAGGAGGAGGGAGCGGAGCGAGAGCCAGGCATGGAGATCAGACACCGCAGCGATTGCGAACACCCAGACCCAGCCCAGATCCCTTCCTCCGCCCTTCTCTGGCACCGGCATGGAATCATCCATCACCATCATCCAGCCTTCATCGTCCATCATCCATGCCATGGCGAGCCCCTCCACGAGAGGCCATTCGTGGCTCCCCAGCTGACTTTGCACAATTTTCTCCGTCGCAGCCTCCTCAGCCAATCCATCCGCTGTGGCCACGGTCCTGTGTGCCAATAAGAGGTGCATCGCAGCGTCCTCCCCCGTCCCTCGTCCTCTTCCATTCCTCCTCCATTGCCAATGGCCGCTGGCTGCATCGCTGGGCTGAGACCCGGCTGCGGGTCACTACAGGGTCGCTTCAGGGTCACTCCAGCACGTAATCAAGGACGATTCGCGATGAGCTGCAGGGGAGAACACGAAGGCCGGAGAGCCTGTTCCTCCCTCCTCCCTCCTCCCTCCGCCCACCCTGCAATCAGTGCCAATCACCCTGGAATCCTGGAATCCTGGCATCCTGGATGCTGGAGGCCCCAATCCGGGTCGCTCTGTCTTGATGGCCAGCCGTTCATTGGATGCCCGCAAAGCCGAATGCTGCATCCATTGCTTACCAGATTGGGTCACTATGGGACTTGTAACAGCGGCAGAAGCCAGCGCATGCGAGTATATCTTATTGATTCTGAAAGTGTATCGCTGATAGCTAAGTCTACTTACGGTAAGGTAAATACCAGAAAAGAGCAATGTATATCCCAGGGGTATCATCCATCCCGAGCCCAGAACTCCATGCCGTCCATCGTCCATAGAAGTGTCAGATGGGTATTTCCATAACTCCATCCTTTTCCGCCTGTACAAACCCAAAATTAAGCAAATGTCCCAAGCCAAAGCAAGTGCAAAATATATACATCATAGCTCAATCTCCGGGAAAGTATGGTTACCAGTGGTTGACGTCAAGGAGATGTCATGCCAGCCGGAAACGTCTTCAGCGGCTTCGAAAGCCTCCACGCGAGCCCTGATCCTGTCGTCAGATATTTCCGAGTCTTGGGACTGCTCGCGAGCTTGAGAGAGTACAAGTTCCGTCACAACAGGATCGGGAACAGCGACGTCCACGACGAGGATTCCATCTTCGTCCATATCATCGTCCATGTCGGCTACTTCAGAGCTGTATTCTGAGCCGAGCACTTCTCTTCTGAAACCCTCGAACTCATCGTGCAGTCGCCCATAGCTGTCGAAGAGATTTATATGTTGGTTTCTTAGGTCATTGTACATTGCTTCATAATCGGCTCTTTCGTCTCCAGGTAAATCTTCGTCATTGGAAGAAGCGTGGGTGTCGGCATTGGTCTCAGAACTTTCATCATCGTCAATGAAACTGTCTTCTGTGTCGTAATGTTCAAGAAAATGGGTTGTCATCGCCGAGTCTTGAGAATCATATGCGGAAGATTCATCATCCAAGCAGTACCCAACAACTGATCTGCGTCGCTCACCCTCCAGAAAGTCTTCAGTCTCCTCATCAGCTGCAATCGTTGGCCGCAGTCCAACAACTGGTCCGGGTAGTTCATCTAGTTCGTCTGCCTCTTCTGTGTCTTCTGCGTCACCGGCCTCGAAATAATGATATCCGTCTGGTGGGTCAGGACAATCACCAGTACAGTGACCATCTGGTCCACCCCAGAGTTCATGTCCGCACTGCTCGCATCTAAAAACTCCATCAATAGGATCGAAAATGCGGCCATCGGATAGACAATTCTCTGGATCGGCCGCCCAGAATTCACCTGGGTGAATATCAGGATTACGACCACGAGTTATGTCATCATTCGATACATGTAAGTCTCTTTCAGACTCTTGCGTCGGATCATCGGCGGTATTGGCTTGTTCAGCTACCGCTTCCTCTTGGCTTCGTTCATTGGAGTCCTCTAGGTTAGTAGTTGGTGATGAATGATAGCCATCAGAATTCAGACGCACACGCTTCACCTCTCCATCCTCGAACTCTTCGTGAATTGCCTTTCGTCTCAAGCCTTGTGATTCAGAGTCTGGAGAGATAGCAGTGATCTGACGAGGCGGCGTAACCGTGATCACAGTCTCAGAAGTCGGAAATATCTCGTTGCCATCCTGATTGAAAGGCCTAAGTTGGGCCAAACTATTTCTCTGGATCACTATAGCGGGCTCGTTGCTAGTCTGGATGAATCGTGACTGCTCCGGACTGTTGAGCATGACTGGCTGAGACAGCTGACAATTCGAGGTTGTATGCGTTTGTTGACTAGCATGTCTCGGACCTTGATCAGCACACCATGCATCCATCTCCACCTGATGGCGAAAGTTCTTGCCTGAACACAAATGGCCGAAGAGACTGCTAATGCTAATATTGGCTTCATAGCAGTTAGAATGTTACTTGGATTTGAAGATCATACGCACCTTCGTCCCAATACTGCTCATCAACAGTGCAAGGATAGACATCTCGTGGTTGAAACGCCTTCACAAGGTCACACAACTCGTCATAAGACGAGTGGCGAGAATACGGAAAGGTGATAACTTTGGGTAACTCATTGATAGATCCTCGACTTTCGTTACTCTCAATAGTGCTGGAACGTCTCTCTTTCACTGACTGAGCGAGTGCTCTCAAAATTTGTGGAAATTTCAATGAGTCTTCCTCGATGTTCATGCCAATGCAATCGAGAGATATGCGTTTTCTTGCACGCAAACCGGTATAAAGCATCTTCTTGACTTCTGTAAGAGTAGGATCTTCCATGATTTCCAGTCTTCAATACGTCAGTCCTTAACCAAAGTAAGATGCCCAAGTCACTTACATGTTTAAGAGTTGTTGGACGTGAACATCATCATCAAATTCTAGTTCCGGACGCCGAGTCAAATCTTCTCCGCCACCTCCAACACCAATCTCCGCCATTTCAGCACGATCTCGAGTCCTTGTGACGATTGGCCGAATCCAGACTATATTATCGTTCTTCGGATCAATGATTCTACACATTCCTTTTTCACAGCTGTGCAACCGTACAGTGTGATCTTCGGTAAGACATCCGGGTATTGGCGTGTTACCACATGTGTAACCTGTAAGAACAGGACCTTCGTGTGCAAGAGCTGCAACACTATCCTTATTAGGATCAGCAGCCTCGCCACGAAGTGCTTTATACAGTCTCAGCTTATAGAGATCAACATGGATCTATGACAGATTAGCTTGTGCGGGGTTTACGTTCTCAGGGATTGCTTGCAGGAGTGTTCAAGGCCTTTGAGAGAGCCATCCAGACCTCCTCATAGCCGAATGTCCAAGCGGAGAAGTGGAATATAGTATCCTTGGGATATTTCAACACCTTTTGCAAAAGCTCTTTCAAACCTTCGGCTTTGCTTGGAAACCCGATCTTCTCAGTGTTGCTAGTGTCCAAGTAAATGCAATCAAGAGATTTGAGGCCTGTGGAATACTCAATCATAAAAGGATTGCGAGTGAGATTACTAATCCACCATGGCTCTGAGCGGATGTCGCCAGTGTAGAGGACTGCTTTGCCATTGCCCTCGAACACTGAAGGACGTCAGCGGAAGATGACTTAATTAGAGGTTGAAACCTACAGAACATTACAGCCCCAGTACAGTGGTTCGCATCGAACAATGTCACTTGGATCTCATTGCCAGGGGCTAACTCGATTTTCGTAGGGGTTTCAAGAGGGATCGGCTTCTGCAAGAGGTTAGGTGGATAAAGAACGCAATTCAGATGCTTACCAAGAGATTTCTCAACTTCTTGTATTGAGGCTTTCGTGTCTCTGTGGCACCAGTTGCAAACATAACCCTGTGAATCTTCCGTTCCAGTCGAAGAAGGAGCTCTTTTGTCGCTGCAGAACAATAGATACTATCACGTGATCAGCGCGCATATTCGAAAGATTCGAAAAGTCTTACAAAGGTGACTTGAAAGACTCCAATCCTTCTAAATGATCGCTGTGCACATGGCTGAGGAAGCAGGCAAGGGCTGGTTGTGCTCCTGGTCTAGGACGGAAGTAGTCAACTAAGATTCTCAGCATTTGTCTTTCAAATCTTCGGGAGTTTTAGCCTACCACGGACATTGGGGAACTCATCTATCACACCCTTAAACGTCGACATCTTAGCTATCCATCAACATTAAGCATTTCCCGGGTCAAACTGGTGTCTTGTCATGACGATGAACTTGGAAGTTCGGGTAGGAAGGTGGTAGGTCGACGCGCCTAAATCGCGCTACTGACGGGTAATCACGTGGTGTTAAATGGTTAAAGGGTGTCTTTCAAGCTATATTACATTGAGATACTGATTACAATTCAACTCATCAGCATAGTATCCGTCCAGCCAAGTGAAAGCAGCGGTTTCCCTGATTCTGATTATGTAGCTGGGACCCTTTGCCTTATTCTTCAATCATGGCTAGACTAGACGAGGATCCTGGAGCTGTTAACAGCAATAAACATCACAAACTTCATCACATAAAATAACATATCAGAAATTCAAAATTGGATGAAATACTTCTCATTGAAAGCTAAACTGAACCAGTCAGTCAAGTCAATCACATCTGTCGATCAAAGCCTCAATTTCAACTCAGAGCCTTCCTTTCTTTCTATCTTTCTTCTATCTCCTTAACGCCACCTATGCCTGCAGTCACGACATGCTCTGCTCCGCCAATTCATCCACTCATCAATATCCTCTGGTTCGCAGCCGCCCCGTATCTGGCAGCGTCTGAGACCACGGAAGAAGATGTGACCGCAAGTATATTCGTCGAATCTTCGGAGACACATATTTCCTTGAGTTTTGTGTGCGGTAGTAAGTTAGTTGAGAACGAGAGATGTAGATAGAGAGTGGGGTAATAAGGTGGAAATAGAGAGTTGCTGTGGAAAGTTGATGAAGAGGGAAACATGATGTGCGGCATCTGAGATTAATATAGAATAGAGAAGAACAATGACGAGCTTGAACTGAGGGAAGAAACAGGATCGCTCGTGTCGTTTGATCCTAACGAGAAACATCTCATATTGACAAGTATGAAAGAGAACGAGACAATGCTTTATGGTGAAACAACACAAAACAAAGCTCCATTGTCTGACAACCGCAAGCACAAAGAACTACCACACGGACCATATCAGAATGCCACATGCAAGAATTTCATTCCACAGCAAGTTCTAGAAGGATTGTTTAGGACTGGTAGTCATTCTTCCAACTCAGGCTATCTCCATAACCAGCATCCAGAACACCTCCCATGATGCCGCCTATACGTTCTCCGCAAGAAAGGAGCTGCTTGGCATCGGCCGCGTCTCCCTCTATTACAATGCACCCATCTGTAGAACTCAAGATGGCCGCAATCGAACAGCCAGTATTGTACTGGAGGCGACTTCGTCTCGATGAAGCAGCGAGGAAGTGCTCGGGGCTGGCAAAGTCGTCAGATTGTAAGAGGTTTAGAGGATATTCAAAGATCTGCTAGAGACTGTCTACCGCGTTGCCGTTGTGACTTATATACAGAAGATTAAGCTTCAGGCATCGGAAAGTACATAGAAGACAGTGGAAAGAGATCTTCACCAATGCCTGTCGTGCAGGTCATGCAGTCTTTATTCGGGCAAGTGTCATCTTCATTATGGTATGTCCATACTCCTATAGGAGTTAAAAGTGCTGCAGG
This sequence comes from Mollisiaceae sp. DMI_Dod_QoI, assembly GCA_009613015.1. Taxonomy (NCBI): domain Eukaryota; kingdom Fungi; phylum Ascomycota; class Leotiomycetes; order Helotiales; family Mollisiaceae; species Mollisiaceae sp. DMI_Dod_QoI. The sequence goes on along the minus strand of VXCB01000040.1, from coordinate 51,663 downwards.
TGGGTACAATAAAGAAAGTGGGATCATGTTCCGCGTTGTGCGGAACAAATCTCGGTCAGAAAGGGTCATTAGATACAAAGGCGCTTTGTCTGATCAGCGTCAGAGGAACCATCATCAAGCTTACGCTTGTTTCCGAGCATCTGTGCATTTCTAGGTCTAGCCCCAGATCCAGCCCCAGAACGATACCGATCCTTCTTCAATAGTTCCTTCAGGGTCACAACCTCATCGGCAACCTCGTCATAGACCATTCTCAACTTCCCCTCACGCTGCCGAATAATTAGAAGATGATACTGTAAAGATCTAGGACAACAAACCTTAGCGGCTTCCTCTACAAGAAGGCAATCAACACTAGTAGCACCCGTAGCCTCCTTATATTCCTTCCAGCAGTCCCCCGGACTCTGATCCGCAATGGAATCCATGGTAGTGCGCATTTCATTCCAGTAGAATGAAGGGGTAACCATGCCAAAGCTCAGGATTCGTTTGACCCACTAACACACATATTAGCTTCAAATGACATAGTTGAGGGTATTTCAGGGTAACTTACACCTTGGAGGAAGGCTTGACCTCGATTCAAAGCCGTATTATCTCCGTCAACCACCGAAGTTGCCCAAAGTAGAAGGTGGCGTGATTTACTTGTGCGGTGATAGTGAAGCACGCACTTCAAATCCTCACCGATAGCAGCAAGAGACCTACTATCATCTGAACTGAAGTAATAGAATATCTCATTCACCTTGGCAACCTCGCAGAATACAGGGTCTGGAGACATCATGACAATGCCGCATTTATCGCCCTCGGTCTTGATGTAGGCATTTCGGATATTGCCCAAGGCAACAAGCATTTCTGCTGGGGCTTGACTTGAAGGATGACGAACCTCAGGAGGCGCGAGAGTTACCGGGACGTTCATAACAGCTTGCACAGTTTGGCTCGGGGCAGGGCAGTTTGATTGAACCGCAGATGCCGGGACATTCGCACCAATTTGAGATGGAGCAGGACGATGGACATATTGGACCATTGATGCTGGGCCTTTTGGAGGAGAAACCCCTGTTCGGTCGTCTTTGCAGAGAAAGTGGCCTATCTTTGGCTCAACACCAATGAAAGCAAGCATGGCTGAAGAAGTTTTAGTCCGAGTTTGTTTGTAACGATCAAGAGATAACTTACAGAAGAATTTATCCCAGGTCATGCGGTCAGCTACAAAGTGTCGAATCTCAGACGTACAGTGACGATGCTCAGCCCTAGCTTGATCACGGGCCCGTTGGAGATACTGGAAGAATTCTCTTCTGATACCACGCTTAATAGCCAACTCCTCCATAATCCTCTCTTTACTATGATACTCCCCAGCCTGACGCAATACGGGCTTGTCCGAAACACCTCGGGATGGTGCACTGGCATTGCGACTATTGGGCTCGATTCCTGGGAATTTATCTTTCTCGACTATATCGGCTATCAGTAATGTCCGACAATTCTTTGGACTTTGAAACTTACAGAACCGAGCCCAAACAGCTGCTTCAATGGCCCATTTCTGCCAGTCATGACTCTTGTTTTGGTGATTTGTCTCGACAAAAGCAGTCTTCTCCTCAAAGGCCTTTTCGAGCTTGTGACGGTCGATACCATGTGCTTCGGCCTTGCCCCGGATAACATGTGACTGAGAAACGTACACTGTACCCGAGCGCGCAGAGGACCGAAAGTTGGGGAGTTTTGGGGTTTCAAAGACAGGGCGGGACAATCTACCAAAGTTTTCGTTATACGTTGGTCGATAAAGGTCGTCGCCACGTGCCTGAAGCTTCTCAACATGATCGCTGTCAAATCGATCATGAACCCAATCCCGAACAGTGAGGTCTCCACCCTGGAGTGTGACAGACGCAGAGCCGCTGTTCGTGATCTCGCTCATAGGTTCAGTCTTTATGCCAGGCTCGGTCTTGATAAGCGGACTTGACTGTGGAAGGGGGGTGGGAAAGACTGGGAGACCGATCTTTCCTGGGAACGGGTCTCCAGGAACTGTAACATATCAGAGATTGGCATTCACACAAGTCATAGGATTGTCGAGACTTACAGAAACGCTCCCAAACGAGGTACTCAGCGCGACTAAGAAGCCAGTCCGATGACCGACCACTGGGGAAGTCGCGTCGGAGTTGCGCAAGCGAATCGTGGAAGAATGACTGGATGGTGGACGATTGTATGCCTTGTCGCAATGCCTTACTGGCAATTGCTTTCTCTTGCGATGCGTAGGGCTCCATTGTCCAACAAGATTTGACGCGATGCAGGATCTGTTGGTGGCTACGTTGACGATAGGGATCGAAAGAGGCGAAAGGGTTGAGGGTTTAGTCGATAGGAAGCAACAACCACACCGCCTTTGATAACCTCGACTTCCAAAACTATAAAAACGAACGTATACAGATTACAAAAGTGACATCATTGCCATGTAAGAAGACGAATGTGGAGGCATTCTGCGCCGTATTGTCCCTTGTCGAAGAGGCATTATGCAGCCCCTTTCAATAGCAAACAAAGATGGCCTGGCTCCTTGTCGTCGTGCATAGGCCTTTGTCACATTTATCGAACTCCGTAGTTTCTGGATTATCTTTCAAATATGCCAGTCTTGATTTAGAGGCTGAAACAGGAGGCGGGAGCCTACAGCGTAAACGATCTCAGTGCTGGGACATCTGACATAAAAATCTGCACATAATCAAGAATACCAAAATTACCAGTAAGGAAACAAAAGAATGATCCCAATAAATCCATTGTAGGCGCCGAATAAGCAGTTCCTATCTAGCCTACACTGGTAGACGGTATATGATTGGTGAGAAACCGGATATGCCAATGAACGCCTCACTCCATGCTTCATGATCCTTCATGATCAGCCGCCGAGACCGTGCCTACACCATATGCACAATACACCTTGACTCCCGCCCATGCAAAGCCTAGTCTTCCTCGGCATCCTCGTCCCAGCTCTCCTTTTCTTTTCTCAACAAATCTGCCATCTGTTCTGGTTTGAAGATAGAGCTTCCAGGATCCTTATTCCTTCTAACTTGATTGGCATCCTTATCCAGCACGCCTCCAATGGTATTGATCCACTTGCTCCTCCTCTCCATCAGAGTCTTGGTCAAATCTCCAATGCCTGGTCTTGCCATACCGGTATTACCACCAGCAACAAAGTGACTTCCACCACCTGCTCCTCCCGGCCGCTTTGTCTTTTTGCTCTTGCCAAGAGTTCGTGTCCGCTTGAGGTATGCAGTCTGAACTTGGCTGTCTAGATCCTCGAGAATGGTTGTGAACTCTTGGTGAGCCATTCGTTCCTTGGTGAGCTCCTGGAGTCGAGCTTTTCGAGCACCATTCAAGACAGAAACTTCCTTGAGTCTAGTCTGAAGGTATCGTAGACGCGCAGCAATCTCATCGTCGTAATGGGCATCGTAATCAGGTTCTGTATCTGGAGGTAGAAACCCAATATGGCGAAGCTCTTGTTTGATTCGCTCGTCGACTTGCGCGTGATCTAGCTTAGGATGGGTAGCTTTCTTCCATGCCTCTGAATTCGACTCGGACATGTAGCTTGCAGGGGGAACAGGAGCAGGAGTATCGCTGAGAATCTGTGAAAGCTCGGCTAGATCGTTATTTGTGTCACCATTCATGTTGACATCGCCATTTGTAAGACCATTAGTAGTTGCTCTCTCTTCAGAAGGAGGTGCCCGATGCTCTGGTCTCAATGTTGCCAACAATCTAGACAAAATTGGACCTGCCGAAATTTGATCCGTCTCGCCGACATCATCTGTCAAATTCTCAATATTTCCACGAGCTTGGTTTGCCGGAAGCTTGTCACGATTGTGTTGAGGTGTATCGACAGACAATGCGCCGTCCTCCTCTGCCCAAATCTCCGTATAGTGTTTCTTGCCACGTCGAGGAATGACAAATGGATTGACCCGGTCCCCTCGTTCCCTCAAGAATGCCAAGTCTTCCTCCGTAAATGGGCGGAAATATGGCTCGAGATATGTCATAAACGTATTTGCCTGAACCTGGTTTGTAGGCTTGGCATTACTGAAGTCCTTGTCCGGTGGCGACCCGGGTATGAGATCCTCAAGACTGTTTTGTGGGAAGTATGCGACTGAGTATATCTCTTTCTTCTGCTCCACAGTCATATCTTTGGTGACCTCCCTGATTTCATAAACTGTCGGGTCGGGGAATGTAGATGGATCGTCGCCAAAAGTTTGTAGATGTTGTATAGGCGCGGCAGGAGGCGGCTGATGTTCGTCAGAGCTAGAATCGTCGTCATCTCTATCTTCTTTCTCATCAATTTCCATGCCAGTTGCTGTAGGCGTAGCTTGAGCGACCGGTGAAAGGGACGAGCTTGCCGAATCGTTGTCCCTCGACATTTTCCGAACCGGCTTTTTATCGCGCATTGGGGAGGAACGTTCTGCTATATATCAGCTTCTAACTTTAAATTGGATATGAGAACTATACCCAGATTCGAGCCATCTTGAGGTGCCAAACCATGCGCACCATGCGTCAATGGTCGCTCTTCTCTGGCAGCACTATGATCTTTCTTTTTCTTATTCATCTTGTTTGCCTTGTTTCTGCCTCGTTCTTCTTCGTCGGCGGCATCCCTCTTCAACCTTTCTTTGCGCTCTTCGTCTCTCCTCTCGCTCTCTATCTCCTCCAGTCGGTTCTTTCGCGCCTGAGAGAGCATTCGCATGCCCTTGTCGCAGATACTTCCTCTCGTATCGACCACGTCTATCAGCTCATTCAGTCGCTCCAACAACGCCTCCAAGTCCTTCGAGCTGGGAATTGTATTTCCATAGGTCTCGTTGAGGTCGTCTGCGGTACGAAAGGACTGTATAGGGAGCTCGAGGAAGGCAGTATAACCGGAGTCCGATTGTGGGATGGAGCTCCCGGACCCAACCAGACTTGGTGTAGTGTTGCGGCTGCGCGATATCTGGCGAGGATCGCGACCTTTCTTGCCAGTCCCCTTCTGACTTGGGAGGGGAGGCATCTTGGCCTTTTCGAAGCTTAGGTCAAGAGCTGAGGAGATTTATGAGTGCATGCAGATTGGTAGAACGCCTTGGTGGCCGTCAGCGTAGTCGGGCGTCATGGATGATGTGAAGAGGTTGATGTTGGTATTTGAAGCGAGGCCAATAGGCTAGGTGATCTTATCTCAGCCCCACGCCCGCATTGATTGAGGAGAGTAAGAGTGCATGAATAAATTAAATATCAAGCATGATTCTCAACCAGTAGTAGTTGCTTGGTCTCGATCATTCCATATTACATTTCGGTAGTTTCTTCAGCTTTTCTGAATGCTATCAGGAGCTCCAAGAGGAGTCATGGTCACGTGATGCTTAAGATCAGGTACCAATATCAGAATAATGAGTTTCTTAATTACGGGCTCTTTCTATTACTATAGGAACCGCATTTACTCTCAAGACGAAGCATCTGCTTTAAGCTGCGGTATAGTTTCCGTACGTGGAGAGCGCAGCAATTTGGTTTTTCATCAATGACTCGCTATCTACAGTTTTAAGGTCCGCTCAGGAGCAGATGCGATTGACTATCGACTTCTAATCTCAGTTGCAGGCTAAGCTCATATGTATACACACATATAAGCATCTGCTATCCGAAACACGCAACACAATTGGCTAGCACTGTTCAAAATGGAACACGATAGACCTTTGTTGTGCCTTCATCCTTGGGTAATGAATCACACGCATTTGAGTTTGCTGTCGAAATATCTGCTGGTCAAAATGCAATATGATTAGCCATTACCGAGTACCTAGTTAGGTTTTTTGAGTTACAGGACCGGTCAGAATATCTGCTGTGCATTATTGGCTGCTGTTAAATCGTCGATCGATAGCTCGCATTTACCTATTTAGAGTTTGTCGGACCAGTCATAATATCTGCTTAATCTATGATTTCAAAATGCTGTACGATGCGCTACTTTTGAGTCGTTAATTTGCACATATTTTGAGTTCATTGGTGCCCATCATAACATCTGCTCAAATCTATTGTTCAAAATGCAGCATGATAGTCTGCTGTAGAGTCAGGCATGTATTTGGATTTTACCGTCTTAACATCTACTGTTCGCGATTGGCTAGTGCTTAGTCGTTGTTCGATGGATCGAATCTATCTTTTTTGAATTTACGGGACCGGTCATAACATCTGCTCGAATATATTGTTCAAAAATGCAGCACAATTATCCGCTGCTGAGTTGTTGGGCATGTATTTTGAATTTCCAGGCGGTCGTACCATCTGCTTGAATCTATTGTTCGAAATGCAACACGATTGGCCAGTGCCAAGTCGTTGTTCGATGGGTCGTATTTGTCTATTTTGGATTTACTGGACCGGTTAGAACATCTGCTGTACACGATTAGCCACTGCCGAGTCGTTCGATAGATCGCATTTAACTACTTTGATTTTGCCAGACTGCTCGTAGCATCTGCTCAAATCTTTCGTTCAAAATGCAACACGATTGGCCACCGCTGCACGTTGACTAGTAGTATTTTAGGTTTCTCGGAACCTATCATAACATCTGCTCAAATCCTCTGCCGCTAGCTCAATATGTTAGACGGATGTTGTCACACCGTCGTGGCGCAAGCCCAGTCTCTTCGCGACTGGGGTCCAGCAGAACAATTCTGCACACCTTCTCTCGGTGTCGCGTGACCATCGCGGTCTATACGAAGTACTGATAGAAGAAGAGCGTGAGAGAAAGATGAATAGCTGAGCAATACATCGGGATATATAGATAGATACTGTCGGACACGGCTCTGGCTGGAAGAGCTGATGTCGCATGACCCTCCCCGGCACCCGCATTGCTCCCATCGCATCGGCGCCATCTCCCCGCTGCTTACCTCAGCGGTCTCACCTCACCGCTGCCTCCTCCGTTCTGCACCTCCAGCGATCGGGGGATCAAGCTTTCGCCCAGCCCGCCAAGTCTTCAATCTCTTGGCAGCCCTCTTCCTCCATCGCGAACCGCCGGACGCATGCGACCTCGATCCATCGTTGTTGACGACTGTGTGTGTGTATCTGGATGCGGATCTGTATGCTCATCGTCCTGCTGGTGAGGCGCCAGGCGCAATAACCGCCTGGCAGACACGGCCGTGGAAAAATCGAGATATGTGTGAGTAGATCCTGGAACCCAATCAACTCGTCGTCGTCGTCGAAATCTCTTGGCGCCGAGATGCATCTCATCTTGGCCTCATCATAGCGTTCTTGTTATTGATACATATCTACGGATGCTGACTACAATCCGATGCCAGCTGTGAATAACGTCGAGACTTTCGTGTACGTGTTGCTCTCCTGCTAGCCCTTTTCCTGCAAAGCCGTCGTTGCGCAACGCACACCCGATGCTCCGCCATCGACGTTCGGTGCTCGACGTGCGAGCACGATCATACAGGCCATCGCTGATCGGTGAACAGTCTACTCTTTCCCAACGAAGAATGGAGTAATACAGCGACAGACGCGCAACTTACTGTTGTGTCACAATTGCGGGTATGTGACGGTCCTCCTTGCATCGGGAGCCAAGACTTATGTGTGCCCGTTAGCCAAACATTTCCTTCTATCAACGCATCGACGATAACCTTCAAACGCTGTCTACACGCAATGCAGATAAAGACGGAACCATCAGCGGCTTTCTGTACGTGCCGGACATCGAGAAGGGCGATGATTGTTACGACCTGTCGAAAGATTACGTTCCGGCCAATGTCACTCGACAAGCCAACCTTCCTCCAACGGATTTCACTCTGGTTGCCCTTGCACCTTGGATCAACGCCGAATGTACACTGGCATGGATGAAAGCGGCGCGGGAAGACCCGGCGCGCGGGTTTCTTTTCTATCTTCCAGACAATGGTACTGCTCAACCTCCAGAACCATCATCGCCAGTGTGGAATCTCCAGGATGGAGGCGCATGGAAGAACAAATATCAGTTTCCCGTCTACATTATACCCGGGAGCTTGGGACTGCAGTTGATGCAATATCTAGCCCTCTATTCTGGAAACATGACCAGTGTTCCCTGGGGTCATGAAATATCAGAACTTCCCGGCATCGATCCACGCGACTACGTCCGGTTATATACTGAACTGAGAGTGGGTGCCGACTCATCTCTTCCCAGCTTATGGGTTTTTCTATTAATAGTTTTCGTTGTGGCTGTCCTCGTCCTTGGAGTGACTTCTGCGATTATGCATCTCATTCAGCGATCGCGACGGAAATCGCTCCAACGAAGGGTAGCGAGCGGGGAGGTCAACCTTGAAGCGCTTGGAATCAAACGTCTTACTGTTCCACAACCATTTATCGACCGAATACCTCTATTTACATACAGTGCTGAGCCAGACACCACGCCTCCCACATCTCCCCAAAAGAGCCGTCACACTACCACAACAATCAAAGGAAGCGATTCCAAAGATACATCGAGAAGTCCCACATCGAGTTTTCCAAAACATTATTCATTATCGGCGGAAACAGAACCACCCTCCCAACTCGTACTGGTTGACGATAATACTTCTAACCCCGACTCAACTCTAGTCCATAAATTTCTACCGTACTCGCAGCCTATTTGCCCGATATGTCTCGAGGATTTCGAATCTGGTGTTTCCGAGATTCGAGAACTACCCTGCGGTCATATCTTCCACCCCGAATGCATCGACGTATTCTTGCTAAATAACAGTTCACTTTGTCCATTATGCAAGCAGAGCGCCTTTCCAGTTGGCTATTGTCCAACAAAAATCACCAACGCTATGGTCCGTCAGGAACGAAATCTCCGGAGAATACGTTCTCGAGTCACTCTAAACCAAGATACGGAAGACCCTGAAGCCAATAACGCTCGAACACGGCCCCGTGGCATTAGGGCCTCAATAAAGAAGATTTTGAACAGGCAAAATGATCCTGTCCCATTGCCTCTGCAACCGCAACCTGTTTTCATGGCAGGTGCAATGCCGGATCTGGATCAAGCTCGTGAGCAGCACTCGTCTTTCGGTTCAAATCGATCCAGAGCCGAATTTGTTGAGCAGCGACTTCGAGATTTAGCAGCGAGACAAGTTCCTATAGGAGTGCCGGAGGAGCGTCAATTGCCTCAATGTAAGCCTCATTTTTGTAGTGTATATTGCTTTTCTAATTTCCTCCAGGGCGAAGGACTCTCGCGAAGGCTTTTCCTGGATTTTAATGAAGGTATGCGGTATTGAGGCGTTTTACTGGGTCGGCATTGCATTTAGCGTCTTGGTTGCATCGGGATGGGAACTCCAAAGGAGTAGTCATATATACCTTAGGTTTAGGAGTTCTGGCTAGCATCTTTCACTGACGGGTATATGGACACTGGGAACAGAAGGTGATTGATATGAACCCAAGAGTAGGTGACGCAGGAGTGGTATTCGTACTACGAACCTAGCATTCTCCAAAGGAGAAGTAGATATATCAATGTAGTGAGCACGATGTGCTCGCTTATATATTCATCACAAATTCAGACAATAAAACTCGCGCTGAGTCTCTAAATTCCTATCATATTTTCTATACAATTTCTTGGCTCGCTCTTCGCTATATCCGAGGTCTGATGTGGTTGGTCCAGTCGTGTCTTGCCAAGCAAGTGTTCTAGGCTAAATGGATGCGGCCCTATCTCAGGCCCTGGTCGAAAAATCATGCCTTTATCGCAGCTGTCCCACGTCGTGATGGGGGGTTGCGGTTTGCGGGGTACTGCTCCGGAACAGCTCAGCACCACTTCACTTCAGTCACATCGGATCACATCAATTGATGTGATTACAATAACTTCTAGCTTACAGCAGGTTCACTACCGCCAATATGCATCTCGTACCCAAGGAAGTACGTTATCGACCTAGTTACGTAAACAACAATACTACGTATGCAAGGCTGACTCGCGATAGCTCGATAAATTGGTCATTTCACAGCTTGGCTTCATTGCGCAGAGACGACTAGCTCGAGGAGTGAAGCTCAACCATTCAGAAGCTTGCGTACGCTCTCCAATTCGCAATACTAGAAAGTGAAAACTAATTGCATTTTCCAGGCTCTAATTGCAAACAATCTCCAAGAAGTCCTCCACCACGACTCCTCCCCCTCCACACCTCACTGACATCTTCAAGCTGATCCGCGATGGCCAACATACGGTCGCAGACCTCATGTCTATCGGCTCCACTATGCTTGGACGCCGCCACGTCCAGCCCTCTGTCTGCTCGACTCTCACGGAAATCCAAGTCGAAGGGACGTTCCCTACTGGTACTTACCTCGTAACTGTACACCACCCTATCAGTACCGACGATGGAGACCTAGCGAAAGCTCTATATGGCAGCTTCTTGCCAATTCCTAGTCTGGAATCATTCCCCATGTCGAAAGAAGAGGAGTATGAGAGTACAAAACAGCCGGGAGCAGTAGTAACTGTTAAGGGCAAGGTAGTGTTAAATGAGGGGAGAAAGAGGATTAAGTTGAAAGTTACTAGTAAGGGCGATAGACCGATACAGGTATGTTGTCAAGCAGTAAAGTGGATGAGGTACTGATTGTGGCAGATTGGCTCGCATTATCATTTCATTGAGACGAATCCCCAGCTCGAATTCGATCGCATCAAAGCCTATGGATACCGTCTCGACATTGCAGCTGGTACTTCAGTCCGCTTCGAGCCTGGTGATACAAAGACTGTAACATTGGTCGAGATTGGAGGCAACAAGATAATTCGTGGCGGAAACCATGTTGCGACTGGCAAAGTAGATCTTTCCCAAGCAGAGGAGATAGTTGCCAAGTTGCAGCAAGGTGGATTTGCACATACGCCAGATCCGAGTGCAGATGCGGCACATATCGATATGTTTGAAATGGATAGAGCGGCATATGCTACGATGTTTGGTCCTACGACTGGTGATATTGTCAGGTTGGGCTTCACGGATTTGTGGGTTAAGGTTGAGAAGGATTTGACGTCGTATGGTGATGAGTGCAAGTTTGGCGGTGGAAAGACGCTGAGAGAAGGCATGGGTCAGGCTACAGGTGTTTCTGATGAGATATCCCTGGATATGGTTATCTCGAATGCTTTGATCGTAGATTGGACTGGTATCTATAAGGCAGATATTGGTGTCAAGAATGGAATGATTGTTGGGATTGGAAAGGCTGGTAATCCAGATGTCATGGAAGGTGTTTCGCCGAACATGATTGTTGGTTCTTGCACTGATGTGATTGCTGGCGAGGGCAAGATCATCACTGCTGGTGGATTTGATACTCATATCCACTTTATCTGCCCTCAGCAGGTCTATGAGGCTATTGCGTCTGGTATTACTTCGATGCTTGGTGGCGGTACAGGTCCAAGGTAGGTCATTCTATGGGATTCGCATGCTTACACTCTCTTGAAGGTTTACTAACATTAAATAGTGCTGGAACAAGTGCTACTACATGTACTCCTGGCAAGAATTACATGCGTGAAATGCTTCAAGCATGTGATACACTTCCAGTCAACCTTGGAATTACAGGTAAAGGAAATGACAGTTCTCCAATTGCACTTCGGGAGCAAGTCATCGCCGGTGCCTGTGGGCTTAAACTTCACGAAGATTGGGGCACTACTCCGTCAGCTATTGACTCTTGCTTGACGGTTTGCGACGAGCACGATGTTCAATGTCTCATACACACTGACACGTTGAACGAGTCTGGATTCGTTGAATCGACGATTGCTGCTTTCAAGGATCGAGCCATTCACACCTATCACACTGAAGGAGCTGGAGGTGGACATGCTCCTGATATCATCAGCGTCGTCGAACACGCCAATGTCCTTCCGTCATCCACCAATCCTACAAGGCCCTTCACCAGAAATACTCTTGATGAGCATCTCGATATGCTTATGGTCTGCCATCATCTCTCCAAGAACATCCCAGAAGATGTCGCCTTCGCCGAATCTCGTATTCGTGCCGAGACTATCGCGGCTGAGGATGTACTCCATGACCTTGGAGCGATCAGTATGATGTCCTCTGATTCCCAGGCCATGGGACGCTGTGGTGAAGTAATCCTTCGAACCTGGAATACAGCACACAAGAACAAAGTCCAACGCGGAACTTTGAAGGAAGATGAAGGCACTGGAGCAGATAATTTCAGAGTCAAGAGATACGTCAGCAAGTATACAGTCAACCCTGCCATAGCACAGGGTATGGGCCATTTGATTGGTAGCATTGAAGTAGGCAAGCTGGCAGATCTTGTAGTCTGGGATCCTGCTTGGTTTGCGACGAAACCGATGACTGTCATCAAGAGCGGAATGATTGCTTGGGCTCAGATGGTAAGAACCCTTTCATCTGACTATCTAACTCGCTAATCAAAATAGGGTGATCCTAATGCTTCAATTCCTACTGTCCAACCTGTGATCGCCCGTCCCATGTTCGCACCCCTTGTTCCCAGAACATCAGTCCTCTTCGTCTCAGAATCCTCCATCAGCTCCGGGACGATTGCAACATATGGTTTGAAGAAGAGAATTGAAGCAGTGAAGAACTGTAGGAAGATCGGAAAGAAGGATATGAAGTTCAATAACGTGATGCCAAAGATGAAGGTTGATCCAGAGAATTATCGGGTTGAGGCTGATGGGATACATGCTACGTGCGAAGCGGCCACAAGCCTGCCTCTTACACAGGTAGCTTTTGTTTATTGAGTGTGTGAGTTGCTTGATGTGTTGTGCTTGGAAGTATACAGCTTTCTGAACGTTGGTTCCACGGTTGGGACGGAAAAAGGGGGGGTTGATATCCGTACTCGTCTATACTATTGTCTATGAATTGAACATACTTTCAATATATCAGACGAGAGTGAGACGCCTTGTCGAGGTCCAGCATCAATCCATGGCAAATTGTCGTTCAAAAGACTATCGCAATATACAATCCTGAGATCGGACTTTCTTTATAGGTAAAAGTCGAAACTGCCAACTCCAAGTCCTTCACTATATCTTTTGTGCTAGTCGCTAATCACAGCTTTATACTCTAGGGTATGCCGTCCTACAGACTATTAGATTTCGGCGCTGCTATCTATGAGTTTGGGGACATGCATTGTTTTGCAATATAACAGATTTGAACATATGTGATGAATTCGACAATCCAAAGGGCGAAAGAATCAAGGTTAAGTCCATGAGGTCCATATCCATTTGCAATTTCTCTTATCCCATAAATAACTATTATTTTCCCTAAAATCGACGTATTCCAGTCCCATCAAAGGGCGCCGGTAGATGAGGAACGAGTCCGAATTGGAGTTTAATGCTCCGGACCAATTACCAGGAATATCTTGCGGCCTTCCGGCTTCGTCAATTATAATGTCCGGCAGCTGAGTTATACATTTTTCTCTAGCCCTCCTAGCTTCGCATCTGTACTCCGGATGAAAGTGAACATATTGCGGACTGCAGACATTCTCGACTTCGACGCCCGTAATACCATCCTCTCCATGTTGAAAGTTCAAGGTTATGTGTCTGCAGCATAGAAATATTCCTTGATCGACGACTCCGTCGGGATGTCGATCAGATTCGTATTGCAGGTATTCCAAGATGTTGATCCCATTCCGGCGAAGTAGTTCTAGCCACTCCTCAATCATGCTATCATCTAATCTCGCAATCGAATCCAGTGGAGTTCCTCCCGCATCGTGTTCATAGTGTTCATAGTCATCCAGCATTGAACCCGACGCTAGGTAACGACTGATGTTTGCTTCCGTCCTCCTAGATTTCTCGACTTCCCTGGTAAATATCCAATAGTGGAGCATATTTTGGATAAATGTTGTACAGTACGGCCACTGCCCACGAGTCTCTGGATCTCGCCGCATTTCTTGGTATTTTGTGAGTAATAGGTCGACACAGTCCTCAATGTCCTCATTGTCGTAACGAAGAGCAAACATGTTTTCAAGTATGACAGTATAGTAATCTTCTGGAGTGACGAAGTAACTGTCTTGCGATAGTAAAAACTTCAGGTTCTCATATGGCAACCCCCTGTGGAGCACAAGGGTCCCATAGTTCAGCCGGTCTTCCGTCCAATTAAAGGCATCGAACGTAGTATCTCGCACGAGTGTGTCGACTATGCTCGAAATCTCTTTGCGACTATTATGGCTTTCTACGTCGTAATCTACCAGTCTATCGATAGATGTTTCTCCGAGATCTGACTCCGTATAGCAGTCTGCACCGCTGGACACAAGGAATTTCGCCAGGTCAGAGCGAGCATTTCTAAAAGCATACTTCAAGTTTCAAGTCAATATTCCTTAATTTAAGAAGTAGAGTAAGATCGCCTACATGTAATAGACCTCTTCCTACTTCATCTGCGTCAAAAATCGAGGCGTCCCCGGTCATGAGTAGCTTCTGCACACCTCTTGTATCTCCAAGTTCACAGAGCCTAAAGATCTGGCTGTCGGTAGGTCTTCGGCGGATGCTGTCGAGTCTCAATGAGTCAAAGCTGCTATTTGTGGATAATCTGAGGCCACGCCTACAAGACCGAAACCCCCAAAGAAAGTTGACAACGAACGACGTCCGAGCAGGCTTGGATATCTCCTTGCTGTTTCCATATTCTTCGGGATACCCGATCGTCGTCGTCGAAGACTGAATATTGAGAAGTGCAATGCCTGCCTTGATGGATGTCCTCGTCGTCTTGGTCTGCACATGGAGATCCGATGGCCTAACGGGAGAATAAGTTGACACTTTTGACTGCGATCTATCGTCTTCTATCATGCTCCGTGGGTCACTTCCTATTGATGTCGAAAACTGAGCGGCTAGCATATCCATCATCCCGTTCATCTGGCGCATTGTGGCACTGGACATAATTTAGCCATATTCCGAGCAAAGATGATCTGTCACCTACCCATTTCTGATGGTTTGTAACATACTCAACGTGCTCTTTGCACTTTCAATATTGGCTCTCATCTTGTTTATCTTGCCCGACTTGAGAGCAATTTGTATCTCACCCCATTTTCGACTCGCTCTCCCGCGTTGTGGTTTGATTTTCTTCGAAAGGTGAGTAACCACATCAGCTAATTGATCAATGTCCTTCTTGGCGATGCTCAACGCCTCCACAACAAGTGCCTCTTGGTTTCTGTCGACTGAGCCAAATGCGTAATCATGTTGAAGGAAAATAAGTATTTTCGCAATGAGCCTTAGCTCGCCAGATATTCGTTGAAGCTCTTCAGGCCCATCCTCAACAGCCTCCCAGAATTCACATGCTTTTTGTACACTATCCGCAAGCTAGCAGAACCAAACAATTAGCAACCGCCCCATCAAATAGATATCACAAGAAAGTATCCTCCACAAAGCGGGCCTAACTGAAGGATTCCTGTGAGTAGTCAAGAAATACAGCCAAGAACCTAGTAGGATCATGGAGATCTTTCGAGGTGGATTATCTCACCTGAATCGCAAGCGATGCAATACTGATGACGCTCGCGGCCAAGCCCAAGGCTTCCGCCATACAGGACAAGACAGACGAAAAATCGAAGCCGATTGAGCTGCTACCTCCAGATGTTAAATTCGTGAAGGCTGCCGCTGGATATAGGGTCGAAGCCTTAAGATAATAGTCATTCGAAGCGAGAAGTCTTCCACACCGCCAGCAGACACAGTTTCTAGTCTAGAGCCAGGAATGATAACTATTTCGAGCGGAGCCTTGGGATGGGCTGTGCAGCTCAGCCTCTTCACCTGCAGCGTCAGCTCGTTCATCACGTGCATCGTGTCACCGAGCGACCTGGTTCTGCAAGAGTTCAATAGAGGTCCTGGGCTGCACAGCGGAAGTGTCTTGCAAAAGCAAGCATGTCGAAACATTTCAGAATCATTCCTATAAACACAACTAAGCTCTAAATGCAATATGCAATAGTAGGGTATCATTTGTTGAAGATGCAGAGGAACAGCTACCGGTCATAAACCTTAGCTCATTATGCTATCGTGATATTATGCTCCTTAAGATGCTCTTTTGAGAATTCCACCTAGTCATCCCATCTCTGTTGCTGTTTATCGTAGCCTATGATATCCAGATCCACATTCAAAGCTCTCAACATCATACCCATCGTGAATTCCTAAACTATGTCAGCAAGCTCTAATAGATGATAAAACTTCGACGTACATCCTCTTGTCCTGGGAGATCCCCAAGATCTCCCAAGCCTTTCGGACGCTGTGATTTCTCATTTTCAGTCTCGGGATCAATGCTGTATTCTGCATAGATATCCCTCTTTTCTACCTCTTTCCCTTCGGCATCATCCTCGTCATCGTCATCGTCATTGTTATTCGTCTGCTCCTCCTGATCCCAAGAATTTTGATATTCCTGCTGCTTCTTCTGCATCTCTTTCCAAGCTCTCGGCCCACCCATCCTAAGAGCATATCAGCGTTGACCTTTAGCATCTCGAGAATAAAGGCGACTTACCTATTGACTCTCTCGCTGACCTTCGTGAACAGCTCTTCGGCAGCCAGTCGACTCGCAGACTTCCACTTTCCGATCAGTTCCATCAATTCCCCGTCAATCTCCCCATCAGGATCCTTCTTCTGGCTGTCAGCCTCAATCTTCCGTGCTTGCTCGGCGGTGTCGACCTCCTCTTTCAACTCGCGCAATTCCTTCTCTAGTTCTCTTTGTGTGCGAAGAAGTGGTGCAATATCAGGGTCGGCATTGAGTGCTGCTGTTGCAACGGGGGAGGAGAAGGTCTTCCTTGCTAGGGGTGCGCGGTTTGTGGCCGCGATTGAAGAGGGTGCCGGGAGGCTTGGAGTTCTCGCGGGGTTTGAGAGTAGGGAATTGGAGGACTTGGATGCAAGAGGCACTGGTGTGGCGGTGTTGCTTTCTGATGGGGAGGTTTTGACTGGTGACTTCAAAGGTGTTTTGAATGGAGAACGAAATGGCTTGGAGAGGGTTTGAGAAGCAGTCTCGATTCGGCGACGTTTGGCTGCTGGAGTCGACATCTTGACGACTTGATTGTTAGTGCTGTGCAGATGTAAGTCGTGGATCAAATCTTAGTAGCAATTCTTGATTGATGTTAATTTGTAGAGGTCAAGCTTCGCGAAATTCGTCCGTTTTGTGAAAATGTGGGGTAGCGCTAACCCACTCCCCTATATTTCTCACAGCATGTTCAGGAATCGAGGTTAGTAGGATATGCTTTTCATTATCTGTTTATTTCTACACGCTAAAATACACCTCATGCGATATTTTAATGTCCTATGCCACCTGCAACCCATTGGTTGAATTCAGGGTCACCTGGTTGAGGAAATAAGCCTCTGTCCTCCTGCTGAGCTTGACCCTCAGGTACTGCACCATTTTGCCCATTAGCTGCTTCTTCCTGACGTCTATGAGCTAATTGATGTTGCTGCCGATAATAGATCAAGAAAACCAGAGCTGCAGCTAATCCAATAATCACAAAACTTTCCAATAGTCCATCATCCAGTATATCTTCGTATAGGCCATCAGCGTCACCTCCGGGCATAGGATCTGTATCAGGAAGATAGTTGTCATCGAAATCGGCATCGCCATAATACATATGATCATCTTTTAGAAAGTTTGAGATCCACTCCGAAAGGGACCATTGTTTTTTGGGAGCTGTGACATATTAATACTTAGAAACCAATCAAGTCGAGGTTCTTACCTGGTTCGTCCTGAATAGAGTTCACCCTGCCATGAGTGAGTGTATTCCAAGCGCTTCTGAGCCGTAATTTGAACAAGCTCAATGTGACAGGAAGGTAGGCCTCTTCGTTAGTCTCCAATGCAAGATCATAGTATCTCTTAGCCAGATGAAAATCTTGATTGAGTCCAACACCATTCTCGTGCATCCAAGCGAGATTGTAGAGCGCTTGGGCGCTTTGGTGATATTCAGACGCTGCTGTATAACAAGAAGCAGCTTTTTCCATATCTGCCTGCGTGCCTACACCACCAAGATAATAATCTCCCATCTTGACTAAGGAGTCGATATTTGATTGCTTAGCTGATCTTGTCCAGTATATCAGTGCAAGGGCGGCATTTTGGAGGAGAGTCGGTCGGCGTGAAGCGGTCAAGGACAACCATGTAGGGAATGACCACCTAAACTTTTGCTGATCAAGAATGTAAGCAACATTTGCTTGGGCTCTCTCGTAGCCTTGCTCAGCCGCAAACATGTTGTCAATCAATGCCAGCTCATAGTCGCCACCCTCGTACGCTTCATTAGCTTCAGCGAAGGAAGACAGAAGAGGTTCAGCCTTCTCGGCAACATTCTTGTAATAAGCTGCAGCAAGTCCACAACTACGGTCTCGACCAATGCCTTGATCGATGATCTCGGCCAGGAAATAGTAAGATTCGATGTGACCATATCTGGCAGCAAGTTCGAAATAGCGGTTCGCGACTTGAATGTCACTCGGGGTGCCTTGGTCGAGGTATAATGCACCCAAGGCTACTTGTGCAGGGGAATAGTCTTGGTCAGCGGATGCTTTAAAGTACTCTGTTGCCTTTGCGGAGTTCTTTGGGACACCAAGACCTTCCAGAAGCATAATGCCCATTCCATATTGTGAACCAGCATCTCCACTTTTGATTCCCCGTTGAAACCATATCTGTGCTTTCTCAAAACTCTGCTCCACACCTTCTCCTCGCATAAACATTCGACCAAGGTACCCAGCAGCTTTGGTAGCAATCTTTTCTAGACCTGGTTTGTCGCTCTCGATGACTCTTCCGTCCCTCTGCCAGTAAAGTTTCGCAACTTTCATGAAATACCATTTTGCATTTTTCATGTTTCTAGCAAGACCTTTCTGCCCATCGTAATGGATCCGGCCGAGACTGAAGGTGGCCTTAAAGTCGCCTTTCCTTGACATTAAATCAAGGTACTCTAGAACATCGTCCAGGGCCGCGTGTGCATCCGAGTTAACACCTGCTTTATTCCTGTTACTTCCAGCACTAGAATAGCTTGCGCCTTCGCCATAAACGCCACCATCGTCGTCCGCATATCGATATGAGTCCGGCACCCAAGCCATGCCTCCTGGAGGACCTGATCGGTACCATTCTATTGCTTTGTCCGCCGCCGCCTTGTAGTGCTTCACCGCCACATTACAATTCTGTGCTACCCCAATGCCGGCATGATATCGATATGCGAGTGTCATCTCGGATTTGACACTACCGCCTTTAGCTGCGAAAGTGTGGTATAGCAGGGCCTTGGCTTGATCCCTTTCAACGGCCCCTCCAACTCCTGTCGCATACATGAACCCAACCATATGCTGTGCCGAGCTGTTTCCATTCAAGGAAGCCAATTGATGATAGCGTCTAAATGACTCTGGAAAGTTTTTCGGGTGCGTGTAGTTGCCGTAGAAATTCATCTCAGCTAGGAGATAAATAGCATCTGGGTTGTTGACCTGCGCTGCCTCCTCCAGAAGTCTGACTGCTTCAGCAACCGGTGATGGAAGTTCCCTTTGCCCATCCTCCGTTTCATCTACGGCGGGGCCTTGGATAGACAAACGCGGGAGCAATGCCAGCACATATTGGCCAGTTGTTCCAAGTATTCCAGATGGTTTTCGTGCTGGTCGCGGATTCAATCGTTCGTATCGGCGGAGGAAGAAGAGTGCTTTGTCGACCTGCTCAGTGCCTTTATACTTGTCAATTTGCGTCTATATTTGTAATCCCTCGATGCTCACCATCTATGCTCCTGGAACCTTCACTGGGTTCCCCCAAAGGTCGTTGCGGCGTTGGTGACTGAGCTGCTACCGATGGCTGTGGACTTCCATCTGCACTGGTCGTCGTTCCCGTATCATCTTCCGACAATGTCTGCGCATATATGGGTATAGAAATCTGCAAAAATACTGTGAAAATTGTGCGATTAGCTATGCAATTTATGTCGCGGGACCAGCACCTACAAATCAAGCACCATAACCGTTTGCTCCAGTCCTTCATGTTGTAGAACTTTTGCGCAAGAGAATTACTTCGTCCTAGAAGCAGTAGCAAGTGAGCAGGTCATCATCTCATAAAATTCGGACTGATCATAATGAGAGAAGCGTGGTGACTCTGATTTTGTATAGGTAAAGTCGTTCCAGTTGCTGATCAAGCTGTCCTCTTTCTCGATTCGGCAGGCATCCACACGCGACCGAGCTTACAGTTACGGACAAACAACTCTAACTCCGACAAACTTCAACTACAATACAATTTCCACAAATGATTATCTTTCGGGTCACTTGGTTTTTTTTAGTATCCTAGGTAAAAGAGTTATCTCGGGGGAATCACTATAATTATGTCTAGGTATCTCATGCAGAGCACGCGGATACCGTTTACGCCACAATATAGCCCCACATATGACCCTCACTCTCCTCTCCATGCTTTGATCTGTCCATCCTCACCACAAGTAAATACAGTCTGATGCTGCAATACTATTAGCGGAAAAACATGTAATGGGTGGAAGCCATACCGAGTCCAAAAAACAATATGATCGAACGATCTCAGATCTGTGAGCGCCTCGCAATGTAACCTTTGTGTCGGGCGAAAATGACCATGGAGGATTATTCTTCAGCTGTATGAGATCAAAGCTCTCCTGACTATGATATGGTCAGTCCTTCGTATCTGTATGCACCTATAAGGCTATGCGAGATCTTGAGACGCACCTATGACTTCCGACACCAACTACAGCAGCACCATCTGGTCTCCTAATAACATTTGCAACGTACTCCCCTCCCAATTTCTCTCTCATGTCCCCAAAGTGGACAGGAGGCGGCTCCTCTACTCCTTCTTCTGGATTCGTTACGAGCTCATACATGGAAAACTTCTCATCATGTGAAAGAGCAAATATGTCCACCTCATTGAGAAAGTTTGCATGATGTATTGAGGCACCATGGTTGATCGTTTGGTGAAGTGCTTCCTCTTCGTCTTTGATGGTCGTGTTAAAGATGTTTACCAAGCCATCCGTTGAACCAGATAGGAGAATTTGAGGTCGAGTTGGATGAAATTGTAACTGGTGACTGGTCAGCTTCGCTCTTCTCACATGGAAGACTCGTAGATACTTCTGTAATATCGTCGCTATGGCTCTCTACGTATTGAACCATTGGCGTTCCTAGATCCCGGGTATCCCTAAGAGAATTAACATCATCTTTGTGAACAGCGCCGCTTACCCTACCATATTGAGATACTTGCTTGGTGGTTCGTCAACTCGGTGCCTGCTGCTAAAGCATGTGGGTATGAACACGCAAGTGACAATATGGGAGCATTTTGATCTGCTCATACTGTTAGAAATAGTCTTCGGAAGATACATTGCATGTAAGAACGAAATAGATCCAAAATGTTAACGATGGAAATTGGCAGATGCCTCGATATGTAACACTTCTAGAGTCCAACTTGGACATGAAGTGTATCTCTTTCAAGAGAGTGATATAAGAAAATTTTGACAAGACATCTAACACTGTAAAACAGTTACACAAGATAGCGACACGAAGAAAACAACAAACTTACCACTCCGAACTTCTCCAACTTTTGACCCCGTCCTTGAATCAAGTAAACACACCCTCCCATCTCTGCCCGCTGTAACAATAACAGTCGCATCCCCCTCAACCGCCGTATTCACAGCTTTAAGACACGTAACATCTGTATTGACTCTTCTGATTGAACTTAGCACGGGTCTACTCAGACCCAAAGGATCCAGTATTCGCAAACTATCATCAGAAGAGATGGCAGCTATTCCAGCTACGCAGGGAACGATGTCATATATGTACGTTCCCTCTGGAGACAGAATTTCAAATGCGTCTATTTCGTTCAGGGAATACATTTTGTGTTATGTCTTCGTAAGGGGTTTTGAAGTTCATGATTTCCCGTCAAGAGAATTTTTATGGTTCCGCAAAATTTAGTATTCGCGAACTCAACATTTCCAGTTTTGAGCTACACAGCATAGCCCAGATCTTACAATTATTTTATGGGATTATCCATGCTGCCAAACCACAGTACACTATCAAGCAGAACAATTATTGTGTCACGTGACCTTTATAGAAGTCAAATCGTTCAAAGCCTACCGGTACTTGACTCTCTACTCATACATTCATTCAAAGCCACAACCCATTATTCTAATACACATTTACCTCTACATTGGTTGGCAGAGCCACAACCTCGATTTCGCGGGACACATGATCTGGGTAAAAAGCCACCTGCGTATCTTGGCATAGTAGCATAGGAGGCATATTGACTCCACCTAGGTTAGTGACAAGATATGGACATCTTCTGGAGGGTGATTCTGGTGATTCTGCAATGAATGCAGCATGCTGAACCGGATTTGGAGGTGCTCTAAGCAGATCACTAATGATATGAAAGGTGAATGGCCACTCGTACGGGCTTGATTTACCAGGTCTGATGAAGTGATATTCATCGTCGATTTCCAGGTGTAAACTCTGCAAGTATAGCTGCGTAATTGACGTTGTGCTCCGGCCACGTTTTGTAAAGTGGCAAGCGTAGAATATCGCACGCGGTACCAATCGGGAGAGCTGCTCCACAGTAATATCAGCGATCAAGTTGACCCCTCTCGGATCGCCGTGGCCTGCCATATTCTCCTATGGTAATGTACTATAGAAACCAAACTACTCCAAGCTTTGATTATGATACAAGTACTCAAGTATGAAATAGAATAACCTAAGTACAATTCCGGCAGGTACTTGTTGACAAAGGAACTTAAAAGAGTGCTTTCCCGCAAGCATTAGACAAGAAAACAAAGAATGGAACTCACAATTTCAATCATCTTATGATACCAGTAGGTAGCACATGGCTCTGATCTATTGTTATGTTCCATTGGCCCTTGTGAAATGCTTTGTTTGTTTGGTGTACCAAATACTCCCACCGCTGCATCAGACAAATGCGTTGTCCACTACCGTGTCCTCATCAAGCAGCATGATCGGCGAGACTTCGCGATATTTTCAGCTGTATTTATCGTGCTTGTTCTTCACTTTGATAAGTAATAACGCTTCATGGTAGTCACCCTCTCGCCGAGCCTTTTTTAATCTCCTTACTTCGTCATCTTCCAACCTT
This sequence comes from Mollisiaceae sp. DMI_Dod_QoI, assembly GCA_009613015.1. Classification (NCBI taxonomy): domain Eukaryota; kingdom Fungi; phylum Ascomycota; class Leotiomycetes; order Helotiales; family Mollisiaceae; species Mollisiaceae sp. DMI_Dod_QoI. The sequence goes on along the minus strand of VXCB01000040.1, from coordinate 28,807 downwards.
CGGCCAACAGCTTCCTCAAGCTCTTTCCTGCTGATCTTCTCTCTGGCCTTTTCTTCTTTTGATGCCTTTAATTTAGGCTTAAATCGTGCCTGCATTCGTATTCGTAATGTTGTATTGAATGTGATTGATTCACCGTCGCCACGGATTTCGGGTAGAGCATGGGACTTCGCAGATGTCGAGGGCTTAATAGTCAAGAACGTATCTCGTAGATTCTGAATCTGAAATGTGCCTGGCGTATCTGCAGTAGGTATTGCGAGAAACGATTCGAGGGGAGAGACAGCTTCTGTGTTGGCGGAGAGTATACCAAACTTATCGCAACTCAAATATCTAGAACTCGTCAGAGGTCAGATTTGTACTTTGAGGTTGAATTATGCTTACCTCCCATGATGGCCCTTGAAGCTGAAAGTTTCTGTGCCTGCGACTCGATTGGCAATCCACACCTGCCTCACATCGTGTGGTTCTGCTGTCGCGGGATCATTGTCGATAATGTTCTCGAGTTGACTAGCAAAGACCTTGCCTCCAGCATCGCATGCTATACAGCTTGGCGGCTCAGAAGGTAGTACCAAGACAATAGGGCCCACGACATCTCCAGAAGCTTCCGCTGTCACCCAGCTATCATCGTCGACCGCGGGGTCTTCTTCGGCATTTGTAGACTTTGTAGTTGCAAGTTCTCGCGATGTTGAAGCTTCGCCGTTGCCAAATTTCTCCTCAGTGTCCACCCGCTTTCTCTTCTTCGCCTTCTTGTCGCCTTTAAATGTTAATGGTTTGACCATCTCGAACAGCTGCGTACGATGTATTTTGGTTCGCTGGGGCGATGGGCTGGGAAAGGAAGGTAGCTCGAATCTCTGGCGCTAGTCCCGAACTGGCCAGCCCCTCCAGGTCGGAAACGCCCGATTCGTCTTCCACTCCTCCGTAAGTTTTCAGAAACTTAAGAAATGTAAGTAGACAAATCTTCTCCTTTCATCTGTATTCATGCCAGAAGCCTCGCAACGATGTCTTCAGTAGCCGTGACAGTTAGCTTGGATGACTTGAAGAATGGTATGTAGATGCCCTTCACCTATAAACGTAAATCGTCTGACCTTCTCAAGGCAATGTTTCTTTCTCGACTTTAGAAGAAGCCTTTGGACCGGAATCTCTGGGTATTATGATAGTCAAAGATGTCCCTCCTGAGTTCGTTCAGTTGAGACATAGACTACTGTCATACTCGTCTTACCTCGGCAATCTACCAGCATTCAGACTTGGTCCGTCACTGCCCCATATTGTTGTTCCAATACTCACATTTATCAGCCAAAATTGAAAACGCAGCCGCAAAGTATTTAACGGGCTGGTCTCGAGGCAAAGAAACACTCAAAAATGGTCAAGTCGATACACTAAAGGGATCTTTCTACGCAAACTGTGCTTTCTATGTAGATCCCGCTTTGGAATGCGCCAAACCTACAGCAGAATTTTCGCCAGATAACTTTCCAGAATATCTGAGTCCCAATCTATGGCCTGGTGATACCACAATTCCAGGTTTCAAAGAGACCTTTGAGGATTTATGTCGCCTGATCATTGATACAGCGGTCCTGGTTGCCAAAGCATGTGATCAGTATGCGGAAAAGGAGATTCCAGATTATAAGCCTGGATATCTCGAACATGTTGTTAAGACTTCAACGACTACCAAAGCTCGCTTATTGCATTACTTCCCTGCAGATCCTAGGGACGAGGCTGCGAAGACAGACGACGATTGGTGTGCAACACATCTCGATCACGGCTGTTTGACAGGATTGACTTCAGCGATGTTCATCAACGAGAGAAAACAGATTCCTGCTATTCCTATGGGATATGCATACAATCCGAAACACCTACCAGTTTTAGGAGAGCTTAATGCTTCACCTGATCCCACAGCAGGACTCTACAGTAAACATCCCATTTATTTGTCTGCCTCTTTGATTTCGCTGCGTAGCACCTCAACGCTCACATCTTGTTCTCCTCGACTCTTTTTCTGTTCAGAAAATATAGTACTAATCCGTTGGTTGCAGTTCAGTCTCGCAGCGGGAAGACTGTGCAAGTAAAAATCCCCCGAGATTGCATTGCGTTTCAGACAGGAGAAGCATTGGAGAGAATTACGAAAGGCAAGTTTAAGGCTGTGCCACACTTTGTTAGAGGAGTGAGACCTGGAGTGAGTGATGAGGAGAACGAGGGAGGTAAAATTGCGAGAAACACGCTGGCAGTTTTCACTCAACCAAATCTAGGAGAGATTGTGGACCTAGATCAAAGGATCACATTTGGTGAGTTTGCGAGAGGTATCGTAGAGAAGAATACCACGAAGTGATAAGGACGCGCATGGCTTTGACTCTATAGGTTAGGATAAGATGGCACACGGCACACGAGTTGATCTTGGGATCTAGCATATGCCAATTGGATTTATGATAAAAACGATAGACTTGATCCCGCATTTTTCAAATCTCTCATGACCAGCTTTCAGAACCAATTGTTGCCTATTACTCTCTCCTCCCATAAAATCATTACCCATCTTTCAGTAGAGCAATCTTTGTCTTACTAGATCTGCCCCGCTAGGTGCGCTCGATATCCGGCAAGCACAGCCTATCAACGGTCATCATCTGAGTCATTATTTCTCGCCATTCGGCGTGCACGTACACCTCTCATTCCGCCAAAGCCCTTCGGTTTGTCAGATGGCCAGTCTTCCTCCTTCGTATTATCCATCTCATCAAGCAGCATCTGCAATTGAGCTTTGACAACCTTCAACAGTTGGTTTTCCTTCAAATGCTCTGGGATTTCAACCACAGGCAAGACTCTTCTCTTCTTGAGGGCCTCCTCCGTCTTGGCTTCACCTTCAGCAGGCTTCTCTCCACTGTTCGCAGCCACAGCTTTGAGGTTAGCCTCCTGCTTCGTCTCAGCAATAGGCTCCTGCTCATGCTCAACCATCACGGGCTCTGTATCTGTCGAGCTTTTCGCATCATCATTGGCGTCAACATCAACGTGTCCACCTCTCGCAATCGTCAGTAAAGCAATAACGAACAACTCTTTCAAGTACGCGAAGCTGAACCCCTCGCTCAGCTTCGCAATCACGCGGCACAGTCCGTCATCGAAATCGACGATAGTGCTGCCGATCAACTTCTTCCTCCAGAACTCGCAGTATGCTGCTCTCTCATCCTCGTTGGGAATCTTGAAGTGATATTTTCGATCAAATCGACTAGGGCGTTTAGAGATTGCAGGGTCGAGAGAATCAAGATGATTGGTAGAACCGATCATCAGGATCCCATCGTTGGATTCCAATCCATCAACTTCATTCAAGAAGTATGAGCGAGTCTTGTCTGTTACAAGACTATCCAAGTCCTCAAAGATCAACAGACACGGTGCCATAATCCTAGCATGGGAGAAGATCTGCCGAATGCTGAACTTTTGTCCCTGGCATGCATCGAAGTTCTTGACATAGAGTGAAGGCACGGGATCAGCTCTTGCCCCCAAAGCGTTAATGAGCGCTTTGATTGAAATAGTTTTCCCGTTCCCAGGAACACCATGCATGATGATACCGCGCTTCCAAGGGACAGCAAGGGATTTGTAGAGCTCGCGGTTGTCGAAGAAGCCTTGCACGTCATCGATGAGGTTGGCTTTCATGGTGGGGTTGAGAATAACCTCGTCCCACGAGGCGCCTTGGACGCTGTTCCAGAGCTCGCGGTCTTTGGACCAGTGGCCATCGTCAAAAACATAGATTTCTTTATGCAAGTCGGTGCTCCAGCCTCCAACGGCGAGGAGGAGCTCGTCCGTATCTGCTGAGGTTTGAACATCTCCAGAAGCGCGACGAGAAAGGAGGTAAAATAGCTTGATCGGCTGCTTGAAAGGCTCGGTGTATTCGACTTCGTACAGCAAGAAATCCTTAGAGTTCCAAGTGTATTTGAAGCGACCGAAGCGGACATTGTCTCTCAGGATTCCGGGCTTGCCGGCAAAGAACATGCGAGGACCTGGAGATCTGTATGATCGGACTGCGTCGTACCATTCATCGTTCTCGCCCTTTTCCAATGTGGCAGTTGCATGTCCAGCTTCGGCAAAGCCGAGGAGATCGCATTTGTGGGTGGCACAGCAAGTGACATGATACTCTGGGTGAGATTTGCGGAGGAGCTCGAGCATTGCCAGCTCGGTGGAGGTACGAGTGCCTTGAAAGTGTCGCTTATAGCCATTGAAGACAGCTCTGAAGTTTAGCGCCATCGAAGAGGGATCTTGCTCGCCCATGATTGCGAAACGTATGTAATGATACTTCGAGAATGGAGAAGATGACAAGATTGTATAAGGGAAAGATAATGATGAGAGTGAAAAGAGAGAAGAAATTGAAGCCTTAGAAGAGTTTTATAATAGTGCTTGGAAGGCAGCTAGAGCAGGCAGCAACAGCTCAAGAGATCGTTCGCAATTCGATCAATACATATTGGTGGGTGTATGTAGCCGTGAGGCAGCCTTGCTGTAGGCCTGCGGCGATGCCTTGCGGACGAATACAAACGAATACATAGAATCGGGCCAAACAAATTGGCTGTCGCACCGCATGTTGTCAGAAAGGCTGCTGAAAAGGCTATGTCAGAAGACGCCGAGTAGCATGACCTCTTGTTGTGATTGGAGCTGACCAAGGCTAGGTACTGCAGAATCTGCAGGCCTTTCTCAAAGGGCGGATGTAGTAAGAATGATACATAAGTCAACTGACTATTCATGATCTAGACTGCCTGCTCAACTTTGAGCTGACGAGGCTCCTGCCTCGAGAAAATTGATGATTGGGTTTGCGATGTAGATCTGAGAGGAGCAAGACGTTTCGGGGCAGGCATCAGCCACAGCATGTCACATGACAGTCTTCGACCAGGTTCACATGAAGAGGAAATGATAAGAGGCGAAAGGGTGTCGGAATTATGCATAAAGGAGTGGCAGTGGCGAAGCTCTCACCCGTTATCATTTCTCAAGCCTATCTTTATCCATTCATGCAACATGTTTTAGTGGCACACCTCCATGATCGAAATGAAATGAATCGACACAAACACACCTACTATTTCTCCTTACCTATCTCTCGTGGTTTTGTATCGTCCTGTTGATGTTCATTTTAAGGTGCCTCGATATTGATGAGGTCAGTGCCGGCTTCCCCAAACAAGCTCCGGCTCGCAAGTTCCAGGTTCAAAACCTCCGGATCATCAAGGGTAAATTATTTCGAGCATCATCAGGGCGATTGGCGGCGCCACTATCGCTGCTTGGGCCAAATCGGGCTCAGATTCTTGTTTTCGGCACGCAAAGTTTGGAGTCCAAATGTGCCTGAATCGCCATTTCACGCATCCACCCCCTGCAGTAGCCTCCACCCAGGGCGATAGCAGTGCTCCCTGGTGGATCACCGTCCCTAAGCGAAACGGTTTCAGTGCCTCGTATGTCCTCGCTCATCCCTCCATCGCAACATCGTTCTGCTCTTCTCCACCAAATCAGCTTCCTATGATCCTATCATTGACGCGATCCCATACGATGCCACCCTCCCAGTGGCCAACCTGCCTCGATTCTCCACAACTATTCTTGTTGTTCTGGCCCAGGAACAAATGCTAGGTCATCTCCTGCCATGCCGCCGTCGTCCTTTCCTTTCTTTCCTCAGCCAATGCAAGTGCTGCACGTCAAGCCTCCTTGTTTGCATTGACCCAGTCTCATATTTTTGACTGCTGATCTCACATCATTGATCCCGGGTCTTGCACACCTCAAGCCAAGAAATCCCGGGCCATCATCTTGTTTGTCCTGTTCATCTGGTGTACTTAGGTCCCGCGCCCTCAGTGCAAACGGACTTGATATCTGATCGAAAGGTTTCGTCTCTCGTTCTGCATCATTCCCATCACACTCGTTTTACTTCCTTAATTGCTTAATCATGTTCCTCAAGAATACTTTTGCAGCAATTATATCTGCTGCTGTGATTACGGCATTGCCGGCGACAGCGTAGGTCTACTTCTTTCGTCGAATGAGGGGAATACTGATGTGTCCTGCAGAGAGCAATTGTCCAAACGATCAGTGAGCTTCAATTGGGGATCAGAGAAGGTACGTGGGTTGAATATTGGAGGGTGGCTCCGTAAGTATACCATAGCTACACTGCAGACACAGTAGAACAGCGACTAACCCGTCTTCCTAGTCCTGGAACCGTGGATCACACCTTCAATCTTTCAAGGTCTCGACCAATCCCTCGGTATAGTCGACGAATATACACTCACTCAACAACTGGGCTCATCTGCCGCATACAACATCCTCAAACCCCACGTAAGCACAAGTCTGCAAGTGTGGCGGGTCATTGCTGACGATCGTCGAAGTGGGATAGCTGGTGCACGTTCTCGGATTTCCAAAAGATAGCCAACGCAGGCTTTAATACAGTACGGATCCCGATAGGGTATTGGGCATATACACTCGAGGATGGAGAGCCATACACACAGGGTGCTGCACCTTATATTGATGCAGCAATCGATTGGGCAAGAGGGACGGGTTTGAAGATCTGGATCGACTTGCACGGCGCTCCAGGTTCGCAGAACGGCTTCGACAACAGCGGTCACAAAATATCTACCCCAGGATGGCAGCAGGGCGACACAGTGGCGCAGACTCTCGCCGTTCTCGAGACAATTACTGCAAAATATGCCCAGCCATCATATCAAGATGTCGTGGTGGCCATCGAGCTTCTCAACGAACCTTTGAGCTCCGCGCTGAATTTTGATGAGTTGAAGCAGTTCTATCGTAATGGGTATAACCAGGTCCGCGCTGTGAGCGATACACCTGTGATGTTGCACGACGGTTTCGTTTCACCTAGTACATGGAACGGTTTCCTATCCGTTTCGGACAGCAATTCCCAAAATGGTAAGTCTCTGATCCCATGGTCTTGCAAACAAGCTGACGGATGTCCTAGTGGCTGTTGATCACCATGAGTACCAAGTCTTCACCAATGAACTTGTGGCTCTTCAGCCTTGGCAACATCGACAGCTCGTTTGCAACAATGCTCCATCCTATGCGTCAAACGCCGACAAGTGGGTAGTAGTCGGTGAATGGACAGCTGCCATGACAGATTGCGCTCCAGCCCTGAATGGGTATTCAATCGGCGCCCGATATGATGGCACATACCCAGGGTCGTCATACGTTGGTACTTGTGAGGACAAGAGCAATATCGCAAATTGGAATGCGAGCTTTAAAGGCGATATGCGCGGGTATATCGAGGCTCAACTTGCGACTTTCGAGAGCCATACCCAAGGATGGGTTTTCTGGAATTTCAAGACCGAGTCAGCGCATGAATGGGACGCTTTTGTGCTGCTAGATAATGGCCTATTCCCGCAGCCGCTCACAAGCTATGAATTCGGTGCGATTTGCTCTTCATAAGAACCTTGAAGCAGGATGCCTACCGTGGAGGTATTTTCATGGTTATTGATGAATGGTATGATGCATAGAAGGTTGGGATGGTTGGGAGAAAATTGGCGCATATGTACACTCCTTACGATTTACATTCTGATGCACTTAATTTAGACACATTGGGAATAGAGACTTGAATATACCCGGATAGAAGTAGTCATAATGCTATGAATCCACATTGTGTTGAATTCATGGGTCTTTGAATTCGCGAGCTTGGCAGGGCAATCGTCACTTGTGACTACGCCTGTGAAGGCCGTTACATTCAATGAACTGTGCAATGTTTTAGATTTACGAGACAATTAGATGTGAAGGCTCGTGTTCCAGAACTTTCCCAAGGCACATCCAGCCTCACATCCCAAACAGGCAACGGCTGCTGATGACTAAGGCAGGCTCGTAACGACATCTCATCGCAACATCATGCATCAACGTCAATCAATTTCAAACATTGAAGCATTATCACCACCCAAATCCTATTGATCATGACAAGTAATGCAAGATCCTAGTAGTTTGTCGTTCCTGTAATGCAAGCTACAACCGAAAATGGCTCCAAAATACCACTTCTAAAGCCCGCTGGCAACTGATAATGCATATCACCGAGTTCTTTTTTTGTTTGCATTTGGTATTGCAATTGGAAATTGATTTTCTTTGTCTTTGGCTTGTTCATTTGTGATTTGTTATCAATATGTTCCAGGCTTCTAGCTGTAGTCCTGCAGTGTTCACAACCGATGCATGCCCCTCTCCGCACCCAGCATAACCTCTTTGCTCTATCGGATTTAGAGACATGCTTATGTCTAGTATCCTGCTTAATTTTAGTTCTCGTTTGATATGTCAATAAGGCCTGCACGCAGATTGACTATGTCATCTCTAAAGTTTATGATGCTTAACCTTAAGCGCCTACTGCAGTCCAAATGTCAAAGATCTTCTGCAATTACCTTTTGCTCTTCTTAAGCTTCTTTGTTATTCTAGGATATGTGATATTATCTGCTCTAGCATCAGACCTTGTCAATTAGTATATCAGACTTGGTAAATCAGATGTTCCTTTAGCTGATTTCCTGACATAGACTGGTCGCTGTGCATAATGAGATGGCATATCCTCGGTACTCAAGTTTTCAGGCTTCGCTCGGATCGTGGCCAATAAGGTAAATAGCCCTTTGGGGCTCTCTCTCTTAACCACGATCTACGCGACTTCTTTCTCCTCTTTCAAATTTAATATCCTCTCTCAGGATCTCTCATCACACAACGTCCAACGTCTGGCTCCAAGGCTTGCTTCGTGCGTGCTTTGCTGCCGGAACGGATCTATAAGTGTCATCACACTGTAAGTACTGCTCCGCTCTTCTCTGCCCGGTTGACACCCCCGTCATTTTCGCATGCAAGAGCTGACGTGCGACGAGATTGGCCGGTTCGTGATAGCTTCAATTCCTACCAATTTAGCTCCGTCGCCGAGCACAATGGCTTTCGTTCACCGCAACTTGGGCCCTGATGATTTAATGAGAAGGTTCACAAACTTGGAGAGCCGTTTCGCTGGACCCAAGCCGAAGTGCTCCCCTTCCAAAACTCATCCTCCTCGGCGAACCTACATTCCACCTATTGAAACTAGGGGTCAGCGTGCTCAAGAAGACCTTGTAACTGGGGATTGCTACAATTCGCCAGTCCGACGAGAACGTGTGTCAATTCAAGTGGCCCAAGTCACGCAGGTCTATCAGACTCCACAACGTCGCGTTCAAGGCTTACCTGCACCTTCTCGTCCCCACAAAAAACGACTTCGAGATCGCTCAGGTCAAGAACGCATCACTCGAGGATCTCGCGCTCAAGTTCATCGCCCTCAGGCTCGCTCCACTCGAAAAAATTACAACCAAAATCAAACTCCAGTCTCTCGTCGCTCCAGCCCTACGTTTCCAGATCCGGGCATTCAAGATCGCGTGGCTCAAGACCACCACATCCAAGCACATCGTATCCAACATCTACTCGCAACCGCTCATCGCGCTCAGGCACTTCGGCTCCAGCCATACGTCAACCTATCCACGATGTCTGTCGATATGGCTTCAACGAAGGGCAAAGAACCCGATCTCGCCTCCAACACTTCTGATACCCGTATCATCATGGCTACGACCAATGGCAAGCAACCTGAACTAACTCCTCGCGCTTCCAAGCTTCCTGTTCCCTTGTCCAAGATCTCAACCCCCAAGTCTGGTCGCACAGCTACTACACCTCGCTCCACCGTCGGTCATTCTGGCCTTGAGTCAAGCCGATCTACCCTCCCGAAGCCCCGCAGCCATCGTCAAAGCACCGGTATTTCTTCTCTTGCCTACGGTGTAAGTATATTTCTTGCTCCTTCTCTACATTGTTCCTCAGTTCTGCAGACGTGTAAACCGCTTTGGGTTTCTCACGTCGATCAGTTCACTTTCACTCACCATATCGAGGCTAACTTCACTTTTACAGAATGCCAATGGTCTTCATCTGAACAAGGAGCTTCCGCCTAAGCCTTCTGCAATCCCCATTCCGGCGCGACGATCCACGGTGCAGGGCTTCTCCCACGTCTATCAGGGCATTCCAGTCACCACTACCACCGAACGCTCTGACCGCAAGGTCTCATTCTCAGATAGTGATTCGGTCTTGGGCATGACTGACGAGCAGCGTCGTGCTAAGAAATTCGGTGTCGGTCCACCAACTGTTCGATTCTCTAAGGACGCGAAGTCTGTCATCATGGGATCTGGAAGCGTTAAGTAAGTAGATACAGCAACTATATCTATCAACGTTATGCTAATGGTTGTGGCTTCTAGGGGCAAGGAAAAGCGCAAATCATCCAAGTCGCAAGATGAAATTGCCGCTCAGCTTCGCAGCAACAGGACTTCCGATTCCACCCTTGCTTCTCGGTTGGCACATCCTACGAACGCCTCTGACAGCCAAGCCACTGAGTCCATGGTCGAGATTGAGCGCAATCGCCTTAAATCTCGTGTCTCCGCGATCTTTCACGGTCGTCGCCACTCTTCCAGGGCTGCCGTTCCTGCCCCTGCTGTTGCATCTACCCCTGCTGTTGTCCCTGCCTCGACTATCGTCCCTACCCCGGCTGTTGCACCTTCCCCAGCTGTCGTCCAATCCGTTGCCAACCCACCGGTCACAACCCAATCTGTTGCGTCCAATGCTGGTGTCACTCCTCAGTCCGATCTGCTGGCCTCGTTGGCAAAAGTTCGTGATGCTGACCAACTCTACGAGGATGGCCTTCACCTGCTGGCCGGCATTGTCGAGGAATTTCGTGTCAAAGCACTTGCCGCTGCCGCTCACACCCAGCCTGCGCAGTTGAACAGACTCACTGCCAGGATCCAAACTGTTGTCAACAGTGTTGTTGACTTGAACCAGTCCAGGATGGCACGCATCCGAGCTCTGAACAGTTTGGAACAGATTGCAGTGGAAGAGGTGATAGCCACCGCCGGGGCTATCACCCAGGTCAAGGGAATGATCGATGAGATCTAATTCTCTGTACCATCTGTACTATAGTTCTGCTTCCGTCTCTTCGCGTTTCACGTTCGTGTCTCTAGCCTCTAAATAGCTAGAGTGAATGAATTCTTGCTTGTGAATGATTGCTTTGCCTTCGTGAAGTGAATGGTGAGTGTGTGAATTGATGATAATTTGTGGTTCACGTGATCTTTGAACCCCTTTTCATTAAGCGAGATCGTGTAATAATGTCCTTTCTTAAGGAGGTTACATTTCAGGCTCGTTGAGATCGATAATGTCTGTTTTATGGCTATATTAGTAGGTATATATTTTGCTTATTCGGATGTCTGGTTTCTATTTGGACCCCAAATAAGTATTTTCTACTTCAAAATATTAGATTTTAATTTTAATTTAAAATAAATACTTTTTATCTTTTGTCACGTACACAAAAGACTACCCTCTGGTCGGGGCGAAAGGTCTCTGTATTCGACGATTCTAAACTAAAGAAGAAAGAAAGAAAGAGAGGTTCCTAGGAGGAACTGTAAGACTAAATATAGAGCGAGCGCATCGAGCGCATCGCACTAGACCAAATACGCTATGTTACGCGAAGGTCACGTGACGCCCTCCAAAACCGTCCCTCAGAACTGTCTCCCAAACCGCCCTGAAACCGCCCATCAAACCGTCCTATGTCACGTGCTGGTCTCTGTCTCACGTCCGCTAGACGTGACATATAAGTCGAGTTTCGCTACTTATAATATTTGTTTTGGATTTGATTCTTTTTATAAGTATAATATCGGGCCCGTATTTAATACAATAATAATATATAGTTGTATCAGAATGTCTGAAATACTGATTAGAAGAAGCCTCGACTTTCATTCTCTAAAACATTTATTCTTGGCACCCACATTAATACCAATTTCGGCGAGACTTTACTTTACAGAACTTCTCGGACATTGAGAACACTTTAGTGAATGAATACTCCCCGCCAACCATTCATTTGCCTCTTCTGCGGACCCAAACCTCCTAAGATTCACTCTCAAATTTCGGCGCAACTCCAAGCTCAATCTTAGCAGCCAATCATTATGATTGCCATAAGTTATAGAGTCTTAATCCATCTCAGATATAGGACGTCGATTGGTTCCAGGATGTTCTCATTCCCAAATATATTCAGGAGTATATCGAACGCTCCGTTCTTGACTGTGTTGTTGTCCTGGTTTTCCGCCATGATAGCAAGGAGTACTGGCCACCCTTTTTAGCCCGACCTTAGTAAGATATAATAAGAGTATACTCCGTATATCAGCTTTCCATGTTCTGGCTCTAATCCTCAAATTCCCACCAATTCTCATCTCTGTCTTTGAACGGAGTGTAGTCAAAGTAAGTAGTCGAAACCCACTCAAACTTGACACCAACCTTACGAAAAGTTACAGTAAGATGATCCATATCAGAAATTGGTCCAAACCTCAACCCGACACCGTCATCCCAACATTCAGCTGGTTGATACCACCAAATGACTCTTCTTAGGGCCGGGAATCGCGCAAGTTTAGCTGCCGCAAGTTCTTCCAACCTTTTGATGCGAATTGCTCGATCTTTGTCTTCTTGCTGTATAAAAAGCATCGGGAACTGAAGTTGGAGCTCTTCAAGATTCGGTGGTAGCACATCTGCAATTGTCCAGAATTCATCTCTCGTCCCACCTAGAAACGGCTCTGGTATAGCCAGTTTCTTCAGGTTCGTATATCCTGCCAGACTACCGATGAGCGACGTGGTAGGAAATTCAGCAGAATCGCTGGCTGCGATTTCTAACTGCACCAAAGTACTAGCGTGGATATGAAGGAGCTGGCCAATTGTTCGTGGATCCATTGAATTCGTATACTCGGTTTCTTGTCCCCATGCAGTGATAAACTCAAGAGTGAAGCTCTCTAGACTTTTGATGGACAAAAGTATATCAGGAAGACAACCCATGCCTCCTCCTGATCGCCTATCCTCGATACTGTTGGCAAATTCTAGGTGTGTGATAGATGCAGTCCTATGACGGTCTAGTGGAAATAAGACGCTCATATCGGGATTGAAATGGATTCTATTGACGCGCAACTTCCTCAGCCGAGGGGCCCAAAAATGTGGGGCTATGATTTCCATTGGATCTTTTCACTCATCTATGGGGAGTTCCTCCCTGCTGTTGCCGAAACTGAAGCGTAGTGTTTCGATCATTGGTGAAGAGATGTTCGAGAGTTGCAAATGCGGCGGAGGGGGTTCAAGAGATAGCGCTTGTAGTTGTGGGACTAGCCTTAAGAGCCTTTCGCGGTCACTGAAGCGTATTCTAGAAGAGTGATGGTATACTTTGATAGACAGTGTCGATACGTAAAGTCGAAGACGTGGATTTTGAGACAAAGTACTCACGAGCCTTGTGAATGTGTACAAGTTGCCCATGGATGGAACATACCCCGCATTTGGAGGTAGGTTGCTTGGAGGCTTCAAATCCAGATAAATATATCAGTATAGAATGCGCTGAGCAGGGCCAGTAATTCGAGACGACACCGATGCTAAATTGCGTAGGTCGTTCTTCGGCAAAAGGTCCAGAATATCCAACAAAATGTCGTCAGGAAGCGATAGCAGGGTTGAAGCCATGTTATTACCAAATACTTAAGAGCAACGATAAGCTTTCAACATAAGAGTTCTGTCTTCTGTTTGAGCAACGATGATGTCGTTGGAATGATGCCTAAATAGGTTATCGTGCCGCCTTAGTCGCTATCTGCGCGGGCACTAAAGCAGCGGGATAATACAGTTGACAGAAACGAATGAAAATGACCATAGCTTGAGCCTTGGAAATATGGCCTTAATATCCATTTAGAAATAAGTGGGAACACACAATAAAAGCCGTCTTGAATTTCCCTGGTAATCTTTATCACCTGAAATCCAGCTCTCCTGGAGATGCACAACGCAATACTACCAAAGGCACCGAGCAACAATTCTAAGTGTCTCTATGTTGGTATTCCTTCGCAAACTGTTTTCGTTTGCGTTGCGCGGGAAAGGAGGGATCTAAATGAAGGTATATATTGTCACTAATTATGCAACCCCGTCCCCGGCAAGGCGATGGCTAGCCTATGTGATAACGATACACGAATGCTGTCTCAATGAAGTGATAATACCAGCAAGTGCGAGCAATGGATAATTTGGAACATGAATTAAATTTTTAACAAATTGGGTATTGGGAGAGAAAGAGGTAAATCATAGCATGAACATTCTGATAGTTAGGTAGACAAAAAGGAGGAACCGCAATGACCTCACGGTTGCTCTCATATTCCGACCACGCTACATTGCGTTGTGAAGACCAAATTAAAAGACGAATAGAACAAACTAGACCAGACCAGGCCGAGACAAGCCACATATGGAACAACAAGACCCCGGATAGCAGAACGGACTATATAACCCTTCAATTGTTGACTCCTCCTTGTGAATTATTTGCAGACCCCATCAATGCTACTTTTCTTGTTTGGGAGTATCTGATGAGGAGGGTGTAATGACAGCTTCTGGACGACTCTTTTCATCCGTAGGACTTTCTCTGAAGATAACTCAAATTAGTGAGCCTCTAGAAAAAGATAACAGTCTAAACTTACCTGTGGATTTCCAACGAGGAGGGTATGGTATTAACCTCCACAGGATCATTTTGATCCGAAGGGCTTTCTCTGAAGACACCTACAATCAGCGCGCCCCTGGGAAAAGGTAACAGCTTAGATGTACCTTGGATTTCCCCTTTCCGATCGATCAGACCTTTTCCACCTATAAATCTTCCGTTTAGGATCAAATCCCGGCATCACATGTGCATCTTCTCTGTCCCCGTTCCCGGTGTCGTCTCCTTTGTGAATCGGCATCGGCGTAGTGAGATCCCAGCAATCCTTGTTTGGGCCATCCTTGTCTATTTCCGTGTAGATGACTGCAGCTTTCAGCGCATTCACGTACTCCCACGGCGGGGTGTAGCAAAGAGCGTTGGTGGTGAGCAATATGTTCAGACCAAGAAGTAGGAGTGTGATGATCGGGACAGCGATGAGCACTGTAACAGATTAGTGCCTTGGTTTTTGTGAAAAAGCGCCAAAGACAAAGAAACATGAGCGCAGAATCGCTACATAGCCCAATTGAGGAGGTGAGGCAAAGAAACTGGTTGATTACTTGGAATCGAAAGCGCAGCGGCATCGCTGGTGTAGATTACAAAGGCATTAGAGCCCGGAAGGATAGTACCGTTCTCGTTCAAGCGGTTAGGGATGTCAGTGTACTGCCTGCTGAACTTTGTCGTCTCTTGAAGAGTATTTTTAGTTCCTATATAGGCACCTAGGACGAGACGTTGGAGGTCATCGTGAAGGTTTGATGATTGCGCATCGAAGTGGTCGCCTAGGACCCCAGTTGCAGACTTTAATGCTGTACTGCCTAGAGACAGTCCGAGATTAATGATTCGTGGTAAGCCCAAGAAGTGTTGGAAAACCAGTACCAAAGAATTGGGCAAAGCTCCAAGCTGACCCAGCTCACTAATGGAACTATTCTTTTCGCCGTAGGACCAGATATCGGTCTGCCAACAGTTGAGGACAGGTCTTCCGCGTTTGACTATATACACAGCGTCGGACGAATCTCCACTCGAGGTCTCTGTTGCGTACCATGGATCTGTTCCAGGAACAAAGCTCTTCCGATAGAGAGAGGATATCATGATTGCGTAGCTGAAGTTACTACCAATTGGCAAACTAGGAGGCAGCAAGAAAACCGCCAACGGTGGCCCGCCATCTGCTGTTGATGTTTTGGCTGTATTGTTAGATCCAAACGTGAGGTAGACATCAGTAAGAATATCCTGTGTGTCGTTGGTTCCATAGTACCAAGTATAGTCTGTAAAACAAGAGCCTTCTACCGTGAGGAGAAGTCCTGTTGCGTTCTGCAGCCCAAAATCAACATCCGAAAGGCTATAGCTGTAGTCCACCTTATAAATTGGCTGTCCCAAATCGTTGATCGAGGTGCTAGTTGTGCCAACGGTCACATTCGCGCTCGTTGTCATATTGTCGGCAGCACCAATCGCTCGAAGGTCTGCAGGTGTTGAGATCTCATGGACTCGATAAGAATATGACAAGGTGTTATTTGGATTCGTAGAGTTGCTAGAGTATCCCGGGACGAACATAGCGCTGTTCGAAACAGGCGCTGCCAATCCGATAATCAGATTCCGGGTGACCAGGAGCGAAACCGCTTGAGAAGCTGCCATGCCAAGAACTGCTAATAATGTCCACATCAGAGCATACAGAGGGATGTGTCCAATATAGCCGAACATCAATGTGATGATTTCAAGAAGTGAGGCTTTGGCGTTCCATATAATAACGTTGGCGATACTAGTGTTGTGCGATCGCTGCTTCTTTGCTGAGAGGGCAATGCCAAAAAGAACAACCAGGGACCAGATTTGACCCACACTCGTCGTTAACATTGTGGTATAAAGTGATAGTAAGGTTTTACTGGACTCGAAAGTGACGGCGACAGCAGCCTTGGGCCCCTCGTGAGTCGGCATAGTGAACCACTTCAGCAATGTGTAATCTGAAGATGGATCGACAAAAGCAAGTATACCTGATGCAACAGCCATGGTTGCTGCGATAATGAAGAGGAGTGTCCTAACAGAAAGTCTTCAAAGCATCGGATTATCTTCTCTGTTTCTGGTTTATGGTTCACAAGTGATGAGGGTCTGTTTTTCTTCGTCGAGGCTCCGCTCATCTCGGCAGATGGCAGATGCCCAGACTTAGGAAGCTCTAATCCTTGGGCAGGTTCAGTGAGTGGGTACACAAAGAGAGACTACGTTGGCCATTTGACTCATCTAAGGCAAGCTATGTCGTTCTACTAGCAGACCAGATAGCGCAACGTTATCGACCCCATTCTCTTGCTGACGAATCTAGAGACTCGCTGACGACTCCATGCTACGTCTGTCCAGCTGGCGCTCGATTGCTTTCCCCAGCCAATTAGACGTTATATGATATGCTGCCAACGTGTGCGTGGCTCCACGACTCACAGCGGGTTCGTAGCAATGGGTGCAGATAGACTGCAAAATGAGAGGGGAGAGAGGACAAGTGTGCCAAAGGGCTTGCTTCCTGCAAGGGTCTTAAGCTCTCTGCTCGCATCGGCATAACGCTGGTAGGTAGGTTGAAGTTCTCTGCACCCATTGTCGTAGTCAATGACCGAGCAGCTACTGGACCATCGAAGTAAGACGGACACGGCCCTGCATTGGATAGCTTCAACTACTTCTCCTCATCTCTCATAAATGCCGCAAAGGGTGGGAAAATCGAGTCGATGCCCGAGATCGAAGATCCGGCCATCATTCGTGCTCCTGCCGTTGCTTCTGACTTGGATGCCAATGGGCCTCAGGCTAAGCTTTGGTGGGTGCTCCATACTGACACTATGGGGGCCACAAACAGCCCGAGCGTGGACGCCACGTTCTTTGTAGGGTAGGAACTTCTCGCATTCAGTCGTCGAAGAAGGAGCCACTCGATTACTTTCAAATATAATAATATTGGAAAACACCCAATGTGGTGATGCGGAGAGCAGGCGGGGATGGTCAAGGTGTTCTCAAAAGCGGCACATCGCAGCCTCATCCTATTGCATCATCCATGATGGCTTATTGATGAGGAGAAAAGAGAAGGGAAGGAGGGAAAGAGTGAAGAACGACAGGAGGGTGAAACGGTGAAACCTATTCAATGATGGTCGACACATGGGCGCAATATGGGACATTCGGCTCGGTCCCGACCGCCCGCCAACACCAGCACCGAAGAGGATTGGTGCCACCTTTATCCCTAAGGTTACAGCGGAAGCTAATGAACGGCAGGAAGGGTGCATGGCGATAGGATGTACGGAGTAGAACATATTGAAACATGCACTTTTGCTTTTTTTTGGCCTTTGGCCCTCTTGCATTGGGTTCGTTCGGACCGAAGAAGAGAAAGCGGTTGAGCAACGGGCTGCACAAGTCGGAGTAGCCGGACAACACACTCGTCATCCTGGAGTCGGCATCCCATGCTGCCCGCGGGCATGTGGTTGGCTGACGGGCACCGGCACGGGACGGGACGACGATCGTCCTCCAAACAAAAAAGCCCCGGGAGCTTCTTCAGACAGCCACACGCCGCGCATATGTCCATACCTCCATACATCCATACCTCTCGACCTGCATAAGGTTACCTCCACAGGAGGACAATCCTTCGACTGCCGGGTTCGCGGCAGTCACCGTCCCTCCCCCTCCCCGCATCTGATATCTCACGTTTCTGAAACGAATACTTCTACGACGGAAGACGCGGCAGCGTTGACAATTCGCTAGCACTCCATCTCCATCCCCGCCATGTCTTGGCCTCGGTATGGTGGGGTATGCGAGGAGGCGTCGTTGCTTGTCGAGGGGTTGAGAAGCCTCAACTCGCAATTCAACCTCATCGTGAACTCGCTCGGAGATCGCCCCTACGTGGTTTGAGAGGAGACCCAACACAGAAAGAAAGCTTGCTCAGAGGCTGAAAGCATCATGCCAATGTGCTTCCGAAATAAGTATGTTGCATATGTGTAGGTAATTCACTGCTTGCGTATGCCCCTCTGACTTGGCATGGAGAATTCACTGCCGCGTCTCTCGCTGCTCATTCGAGCAGGATCGAAATTGACGGGGTGCTTTCATTTCTTTCTCCGCGTACACAGTGCGGGATCAAAGGGTAGCCTAGTGACCTGCTGAAACATATAGAAGCTCGCCTGTTTTCTTCTTGTACTTCCTGTATTTATCTCCGGCACTTCTTTCTAGTTGCTTTAAGGCGGTGCATCCGACTATCAGCTACCCAGTATCACATTCGTTCTGTTCCTCTACTCGTTGACCTGTTGTCAATCCCGCCATAATGCATATTTCTATCATTGTAGCCTCCTTATTGTTCAGCATCTCTGTTCACGCTGATACCTTTTCCCTTCTCGAGGCTCTCAAGACACGAGCCAATGCTACTAAGTTCGCCGAGTTCCTCGAAGCAAATCCCGAGATCCTCGCAGTCTACAATTCTTCCGGTGTACAGACGGTGTTTGCCCCAACCGATGCCTACTTCACAGCCCTCTGGCGCCGGGACACGACCTCTGAACAGCAGCTCGAGTATCAGTACACCAGCGACTTATGTAGCCTAGAAGTTCTCAATCCCCCAACTGAGCCAGGCGCGGTCGTTACAACAGGACTTCCAGCTCCACAAGCTGGAGGTTCGCAGGCGACTGTCTCTCAGAAGCTGGCCACGAATAGTACTACCAATACTACCAGCAGTAGTAACAGCACTAGCAGCACAACTCGACGTCGCAGCGACGTGGGAATTACTCCCACAACCGGCATTCAAATGCTTTCCGGCTTGGGCAACCACGTTAACATCCTCAAAGGCGACATCCCATACTGCAATGGACTAATTCAAACCACTGATGGGCAAGTCTCTCGATACACCTTCACTACCTCAACTTCGGATGCTAACCTTCTCCAAGATTCTTCACCATCCCAACTTCCCTCTCATCAACCATTAACTCCACTGGCCTCTCCACCCTCAGCAGCCTCCTAATAACCGCAAACCTCAGTAGCGCCTTCGACGCCGCAGATAACATAACAGTCTTCACACCCAACAACGCAGCATTCTCCGCTGTCTCAAACATCACCAGCAATACTGCTACACTCCCTAATCTCCTCTCCAACCACGTTATTCCTAACTTCAAGGGCTACTTGCCAACCTTGACCGATGGCGCTTCATTTCAGACGCTAGCCGGTGACACAGTGACGATTTCGATTCGGAACGGGGTGTATTTTGTCAATGACGCAAAGATCATTTCGTCGAATGCTATCATTGAGAATGGTGTGGCGCATGTCATCGATAAGGTATGTTTGTGTTTGATTTATTTCTTGTGTTGAGGATTTGCTAATTAGGATTGAATAGGTCCTCGTGCCGACCCCGAGTCCGGTTGTCACGAGTGGGAGCTCGGCCTTGACTAGTGGCAATTCGGTCTTTGTCGCTGCGGGTGTTGCTGTCCTCGCGGTATTGATGATGTGAAAGATCGGTGATTCGATTCTTCTTGGTGGTGAAGGTATACTTTCTTTCATGGGTTTCGTCTGGAGCTGTGACTGCTTGGGTGAAGGAGGAGCTGGGTGGGTTAATGGATGTAGTGAAGGCCTCTCTTTACTTACAAGGCAATAATCGTAATAAAGTTTAATATAGATAGATAGACGTCAATGATCATTGCGGCTGAATCTTCTCATTATAAGAATCTCGATCCCCAATATCTGCGGAGAGATATAACCTCTTATGGTGTTATACAAAACATAAATTTTTCTGCGCTGAGCTAAAATCACTTTGTCACATCAGCGACATTTTCTTTTGTAGCTGGTTCATCGACTTTTGGTACTACCAAACTCTCTTTCGTTGTCGACTTCTCGTCTTTGTCGGGGAGCGGAGCCTTTTTTGGAGGACAAGTACAAGGGGTTCCTAGTCTTTGATCAGTGATTGCGACTTGAGAATGTGCTGAATCCATTACCTTTCCTCTTTGACCCGCATTTGCATTTCCGTTTCTTCTCCCTTTTCTCACCTCCAAGCATCCACTCTGGGAGCACTAGATAGAGTTAGTTCGCGGTAACTACGTATTGAAGAGACTTAAAGCTTACATAACCAACCAAGTATGTCAACGA
The DNA here is from genome assembly GCA_009613015.1 of Mollisiaceae sp. DMI_Dod_QoI. Lineage (NCBI taxonomy): Eukaryota > Fungi > Ascomycota > Leotiomycetes > Helotiales > Mollisiaceae > Mollisiaceae sp. DMI_Dod_QoI. The sequence continues at coordinate 8,322 of VXCB01000040.1, read as the reverse complement.
TTGGAGGAAGCCAGATGAAGAGTGCGAGAATCTGACCAAAGCCCCAGGTTCCCTCTGACCAAGTGGCTCCCGCGATCCTTGACATAATGCCACGGATCTTCCAAAGATAGACAAGTTCAACCCACATTACAACAATAGCAACAGTTTGAATAAATATTCGGGTCCCCGTGACCCAAGTATCGATCGTCTGGACCCGAACATCCCTTCCCAATGGGTGGACAGTAGCTGTACTGTTGTGCGAAGACGCCCTTGCCTCTGCTTTGTCTTTTCGTCGTAACCAAAAGATCCCCACGATCCCAGCAAGTACCGAAAGTCCCAGTAAGAGAAAGAATAGAGCCTCGAAGATCGTGGGATGGTAACCCTCGTCTTGGAATTGAAGATGTAGACAAGCATAATCGTCATATTTGTCATTAGGTTCCCTCATGTACACAATGTATTGTACCGCGCTTTCGGTCAATATAGCTGCTATCATCACAGCTAGAATGTACTCTCCTCGCCTCTTACGACCTTCGGCGGTGAACATCCCGAGAAAAGCGAAGAGAGCACTAAGTGCAAGCACGTTGGCGGAGGTGAAGACGAGCTTTTCGTAATACGAGGTGCCTGAGACGAAAGATACCCACCCAGCTGTGCTGATGGACAGTGAGAAGAAGAGCGCTCCGTCGGCGAGTTCATCTGATGCTTTTACTAGGGCCTTCTGCATTCGGTCTGGGATCTTATCTTTGTATCCTGCGCCCTCCATCCAAACCTGGAAATTAATGGCGACGAAGTACAAGGTGACAAGAGCTGCCTCTACAGTATATGATGAGATGACCTGCATCGATGATCAGCATATTCTGCTTAAATACCGGGACTAGAAACTTACGCCGATACCACCGATGTCTGGGTTTCCTGTATAGCCTTGGACTTCACATATGATCTTTTGACATGCGTCAAAACCTCCCTTAAGAAAAGTCGTGATAGCGGCAGCATTCTCAGAAGCCAAAAAGTAGTTGCGATAGACGAGTAGTTCAAGATCAGTGAGATTGCCCCGCTGACTCGCCGGAAGTGAAGCGCGCAAGAACTCCAGCCATGAAGTGTCATTAGAGCTGCTAGCGGTGTAGTTCTGAGCTCCCGTGATCCAGCCCAGACTGCTTAGGAAAATCGCGGTTGCGGTGCAGTTCTGAGTTGGGTCAAGGTTTGAGAGTGATATCTGTCTCTCGAATTGAGGGGCAATGCAGGCAGTTTCGACATCGTCCTTTGCCGTGCCTATCCAGCCAAGACTAGATAGGGCTCCAGATGACATGTCATCGTAAAAACTGGCAATCTCATCGTCGCTCTCATCCTGGTACTCTGTTGGCAATGCCGACCGTAGAAATTCAATATTGATGGAGTCGTTCCCGGATCCCGCCCCGCTGCTGGGTAGATTCTGGTACCATGATATGGACAAAGAGCAGTTGGAAGTATAATCAAGACTCTGGACGATCGCTGTCGCATTGCTGAGGAGAGTCAGGTTGACATCAGCTCTACTGGTCAGGATAGGCGATCTAGCAGCTGGGCTCAGGGCGGCAGCATTACTGGCGGTTGCCAAGCCCAAGAAAACAACGAGAAATACATGCGCGCAACGTAACGCCATCGTCAAATGTGATGCGATACAATGCGATACAGTGCGGTACAGTGCGAAAAGATGATATGCGCAAAACGCACGATTAAGTGGGAGAATGGACAAGAGAAGGACTTGGAAGTTGGGACGAAAGGTGGACAAATATAGCACAGGAGAGGCTGAAGAGTTCGAGGTGCGGCCCGCAGGGGTTGTCCGCACACACCTGCATACACTCACCGAAGGAGCGTCAGAGCTGCTGAGTCGCTGACATCTCGGCCGGGGATTGGAGAGAGAGAAGGCTGGGCTGCAGGTGGGCGTCTTGCCTTGCTCCTTGCTCCCTTCCGCCTTCCGCCCCCAGATTGAGCCCAGACAGATGCACAATGAGGCGTGCTGATGGCAGGGCGGTGGCGGTGGCGGTGGCAGTGGCAGTGGCAGTGGATTTGTTTGTTTGAAGTCAACGCGAGGTCCGAGGGAGGAAAATATACGAGATGGCACGTGATACGCCCTACGGTGCAGGTGGCCAGAACGAACGAAGTGAGGATAGAAAGAAAGATAGATGTAAATGGACATTGCAAAAACTGCTGAGCTGACGCTGAACATTTTTGTCAGGCCATCGTAAAGATAATGCGTCAATATATCATACCATTCTGAAAAATTGCGACTCTCAAAATCTAGCATTGCTTTAAGTGTTTTCGAGAACAATAAATGCCGGGGGTGGTTAAAGGCCAGCAAGAAACAAAAGGAGCTAGGTATTAGTCACTAGAAAAATCGAAAATTGAATTTGACATATCTATCTATAACGTGTCAGATGCTACCGGTAGTTCCTCCCACTGGTGTCATAGACTCAATCCCAGCGATTGGCGCCCATGAGCTAGTGTGTCATCTCAGGTCAATAGGCCCAGCTTCACTCCGAGAGGTATCAACCCCAGAGTATTGACACTTCCGACTGCTCGTAACAACAATCGCATTCACAGGTCCATGCGAGACTTTGGGAGAGCCTTCGGCAATTCTCTCCAGCACACCATCATCAACGATCTCGCTAACGTCGATTAGACGACTCCGTAAATAAAAGTGCTGCAGACACGATATTCCGGACATCATTGTCGCCATCGCCAGAGGCCAGCAAAGGAAAGAGGCCGTGCTAGCTTTAACAGCGAATTTCAGAGAAGAAGGAGTCTTGCTGACGACTGTAATGTTATCCCCAGCCATTTCATTGACCTCGATCAAGCCTAACATAAACGGCACACTTGCGCAGATATCGTCGGCCAAGAGCGTAGTTTTCAGCTTAGCAGCCTCTTCCGGAGCATTCGAGTTAGACTCTGGTAATTTGTTGAGTACAGACATAGTCTTTAGTATAACTTCATTTACAACGAGGCGAACTGCGCGGAAGCGGTTCCACATGCCAGCGTGCCCTTCGGTAGGGTAGATGTGAATAGTCCCATCGAAAACCATGTTGCTAGATTTGTCGTTCTGCACGGTATGGGTGCTGTACCAATCTTCTTGAGGCAAAGCGTTCGCCCAGGTGATCAAATCATCGTCCAAAGACTGAGCTTCTGCCAAAAGACGGTGGAGTTTCATGTGGAAATAACTGTCAGATGATAGAACAGGTGCGAAATCCACTGATATACCGCTAGCCTCACACCTTAACTCGACAGCTCGAACGATGCAGCGATCAAACTCAAGGGCAAACCCTTGCTCTCCATATTGTGAACCGTCCCGAAGCCAATATGGTACAGGCATGCTTCGTAGCAGGACAGACCTTAGTAATTGGCGGCGGACAAGCATGTCCAGCGCCATACTTTTGTTGCTGCGCTGATCCAGTTGCCGTCTCAAGTTCAACATAGCCATTGCGCCGTCATGATGTGCAAAACTTCGTGAAGCTATGGCCTGGATACCTCGATCTGAAAGACTTGACGTCTTCTCCGTCACGGAGTTTTCATAGTAGCTCAGAAGCATGACAGCAAGAAGGATCTCATCATTCGTCGCCTCTCTCGCATCCTTCAAAGCCAAATTGGTCTTCAGCAGCGCCTTTGAGTACTTCGGATCAAGCGAATTAGCATCGCAAACTGCAGAGTGAATCCGAAAGAGCTGGGGGTTCGGAGCTATCTCAGGAGCTCACTTGCCTCGATTGACCTCGAAATACAATGAATATACGGCCATAATAGCTTTTGAGACAGTTCTCAAGCTCCGAGTTCTCGTAGTAGAAGAAAACAGCAGACTAGTGGGAGAGCAGCATACCTTCGTATAGCCTGTAGCTAGTGCTGCATGACTCCTTCGGGCCCGCCCATAAGTAGCATACGATACTGCAAAGATTGCGAGGCTGAGGATGGATTGAGGTTGAGAATAACAGCCGTCGACGAGAGCGCATTGTAGATGACCGTCCATAATCCCAGACAAGGCATGTGGCGCTTCGATATAATTTCGCGAATAGTACGACAAGGCTTGGTCATCCATGGGGAGACTTAGAGCTGGTGCTACATGGAAGCTCTGTGGCTCACGAGGGCGTACTCTGGCCAGTAAAGCATCATGTGGAGATCTGAAAAGACCATGGCTCTCAGGCTTCTGGTTTCCCGCCCCAGCAGCGCTTCGGTCTCGGCTGGTCGAGCCGGAGTTCACGTTGGGGCCTCGGGGTCGTTTTCGTCGACCGACCGCATATTCGTTCTCGTTCAGAAAGACAAAACCGCCATCTTCCTCAACGCCTTGACAGACAAGTTTAGCCTTCTGACATCGATTACAGACCGGGCGGGCTTCATCGCACTGGAGGCCGATTAGTCATACATGTCGGGAAGCATAGGTCTATTTCCGCAAGCTCACCTTGACGCGACGCTGCTTGCAAGTACGGCACCCCCGACTTGGGAATGGCATAGTAACCCGGGCTGGACAACGAAAGAAGAAGAGAGGAGGGTAAGAGGAGGGCAAGAGAACAAGAGAAGAGGAAATAGTAGTGGGAAAGTGGGAAATTCAGTGACCTACCGGCTTTGTGTTGTTGTAGGATATCAAGTCAGTACACGGTATTCGGCATTTGCTTAAATCCGAGCTAACTTCAAGTGGACGTGTCAGGTGATCCGCTTATCCTTCCCAGCCCCCCCTTTACTATGCTGACTCGCTTCCATCTCCACTCCCGTCTAAGAATGTCCAGCAATGGGCTTCGGTACATATGGCGCCTCCAGATACTTCATCTCTTCCTCTGATAAATGCACGCCCCGCAGAGCGCACGCTTCATCGAGCCTCTCGATACTGGGACTATTCAGCCCAACAATAGGAATGCATCCTTTCCCTCGAAGCCATGCCATTGCAACTTGGCTCATCTTGCAACCCTTCTTTTCGGCCACTTCCTGAACTCGTTTGATGATAGTCTCGTCCGCATCTGTTGTCCCGCCACTCATGGCAGCACTCATCTTTGATCTAGCAGTCTCGACTCCCCATGGCTTTGCCAACAAGCCAGAGAACAGAGGCCCCCAAGGAATCACCCCTACACCAGTTTCATTGCAGAACTTGTTCATCTCCCTTTCCTCTTCTCGATAGCAAAGGTTATAGCGGTTTTGCATGCTAACGAATTTCGTCCAGCCATTCTTTTCGGCGATAAATTGCATCCGTGCAAATTGATATGTCCACATAGAACTAGCACCGATGTAGTGCACCTTGCCTGCTTGGACGAGATCGTGCAGCGCTTTCATTGTTTCCTCTGGGGTGACCGTGGGATCATAGCGATGAATCTGGAGGAGGTCGATATAGTCCGTTCCGAGGCGCTTGAGTGAGGCTTCGACGGCTTTGAAAATCGCTCTACGTGACAGACCTGCTCAGTTCAAAGTCAGCTCACATATATTTGGGAAGCCCACTCATATCGACTTACCTCCCTGGTTCACATAATCTCTGCTCTTTTGAAGCTGCGCCTCATACGGCCAGTTAAAAATTCCCGCTTCCTCAGGAACTGTTCCCATGACCTTGGCTAAGATGATCAGTCTGTTGCGGGGGATCTCAAACTTCTTGATCGCTTTTCCTACGATCTCCTCGTTAACACCACTGGAATATACATTTGCTGTATCCCATGTCGTGAGGCCTGTCTTCGCGTCAACTACAGACTTTCGGTAAATTCTTAGTTGTACTGCCTACCTCTGTCCCATGCTGCTTTCAATAGTTCCAAACCTTCCTCTTCTTCCATCACCCAATTCATCCATGCCTTACTGCCAATTCCCATAGTGCCAAGGATTGGCACAGAGACCCGAAGACCTGAGGAGCCCAATTGGACATACTCAACTTTGGTGGCGTCGACGCTGCGTTGCAGCGATGCAGGAACTGGAAATGCAGACATTTTCTTGCTTGAAGATGTTTTCCAATCAAGATTGAGTGCTGATCGTTGATGATCTTAATGCTAACGATGTTGCTGTCTACCTTGTCCGCAGTAGAGCAGGTGTTCAACTTTTATATGTAAAAAATGCCTCTATCCACTGGTTAGCATTAAGTCATGAGACGGAGTTATGGAATAAACTCGTCCGGAAAATTGAAATATCCGACCCTGGCACGAAGTTAACGCGGAGATGTTTATTTCGGGGCACTTCCTGATGGGTTGAACACCACAGACATTGCTTATTGCGCAGCAAACTTATTCCCACGCCATCGCATCCTTTCGATGCTCATGTACCTGTGAACAATGTCTTGCCATTTTAAGCTTAGCATATTGAGTTGACTAACCGATTCAGTCGATACTCACGACGAGGCTAATGCAAGGTACCAGTCGCACAGCACCGCATCACCAAGATCGACTTGCCTCGAAGGAGAAGACGACAGGATTCATTCAGTGTGTACTTCAATGGACTGTTATCTAGTTAGAAGGTCCGCTAAACCCGTAAAGTCCACCGGGCCCATATCATAGCTTTACACATCAGTCTTCTTGGACGCGATCACGTCTCTCGGCCCTGCATCACGGGACTTGCTCTTGACCACAGAGATATGTTGGCGATCGTGCAAGGGACACTCATCGTGGTCAGAATGATAGAGTCTCATCTTCTCCAGTGAGTAGATATTAGATAAGCTCGAATCCTGGGGGGGAGGCACTTCCGAGGAAAGATGCTCCTCAAGCTGCTAGTGATCCATCACATCTCTCTACATCTTACTCTTCTGGAGTCAAAATACGACGCTCACAGGCTTCGCACCATAAACGCTTCACTACTAAACACTTGCTGACTCAACGCATATACTTGCAGCGCTATTTGTTCCGGAGATTTCAATGTAAATCGAGTTCGTGTCTCGTATCATGTAGCACCAAATTTTGCTGCTCCACACGATTAGGAAAAACTCATCCCACTCAATTCAAAACCGACAACTATTGACAACAACCAGCCTTTCCTTCCGACCTTCCCCTAGTAGCAGGTACTTCCATGTATGGCCCTAATCCAGTTTGCTCTTGAATAATCTCAACAATATGACTCCGACAGCTGTACTGTTTGAATCCAGTGACAAGACCATTCTCGTCGAATACAACCACTGCCGTCTCGTAGAATGGATCAAGCGTCTGCCCAAGGACGTGGAGACGGTTTTTCATCTCGGTGAAGGCTGTCAACCCGTCGGCTGTAAAAGATCGAGAGAGAATGCGTCTTTCAGCAACATGTTGCATTTTCAGGTTGTCTCTCAGGGCGTCGACCGTAGCTTGTCGGCCAATGCTGGGCTCATCGTACTCGCGCATGCTTATGAGGTAGGTGATACAGTTCTCGCTAAAGAATGTGCCAAACGCATCAAACTCCTCAGCCGTTGAGTCGAACTTCAAACCATCAATGGTCCGGTAGAGGTCCTCCAGTTTAGCTTGGAGGGTATCATTGCTCCTTGCCGCCATGATACGTGGTATAAATGGTCTGCGTAGTTTATAATATAGTACAAGAGAGGTAATGTTAGACGCCAAAGTCTTTTCTTTCAAGGAGGGAATGCTATTCCATTTAATAGATTAGGAACGGGTTAGGGTATTAGTGTTGCAAGATCCGATTCCGATCCCTCAAATCCTCCTTTTGGTTTGGATATGCTTACAACGTTACTGAGCGGAGCTGACTAAAATGGACGGGTGCTTTATCAGCTCCTGTAATGCACGGTCTCGCTTAGGCGACTGCGGCCAGCTTCGATCTACCGTATAAATTGGTGAGAGTGGGATTTGATCTAACCCGATTCGGTGAAGCTCTAACCGGATTCAATGCTGAAGTAAAAGGGGAGGCATTCTATATAACGCGACAACTTAATATTTTGAGTATTTGAAGTGTAACGGTTGTTAGTATTTGTAAATACTAAGTCAAATACACTTTAGGGAAAATAGTCCTCGAGCTAAAGTTTTCTTTATAGCATCAGATGCTGCTATCGGGTTAGATCGAAACCCACTCTCACCAATTATACGGTATCTCGAGGTCGTTGATAAAAGCGACTTAGTTTGGTAAACTATCATATGACGAGATATTAGAAACAAATGCAGAACCATAACTGAACAGACAGGCAGATACTTAAATAGGATGATAGGGCTTCGCCCAACGCATGCCTTTGACAATATTATAGTAGCTTAAATTTTGCAGTATTTAAAAGATTAAGAGCTATATACTAGAGATAAAAAGTTAAAAGCTAGGGGATTGGAAGAGACTCGCAGCGAAGTCATCTTCCCGACCTAGCCGGGCCTAGGGCCTAGGCTGGGAGAGGCAGACTTAAATTACAGGCAAGGCAAAGGAAGGCAACTTAGAACGAGCTTCAGGCGAGGCTAGGCAAGGCGTACA